>OVAY01000096.1:12814-103748 GCA_900406395.1 Kernera saxatilis
AAAAAAAAAAAAAAAAGTCATGAAACTAGTGACCAAACTTTGGAGTAGGTGAAGAAAAAACATTTACACTTTCGTTTTTGTCAAATGGAGTTAGACTAGTAACAAGACTATGTACACCTTTTTTTAGCATAAACACAAACACGTGTATATGTCAGATCTTGTAAGATCTCCACGTCAGTAGTAGGTGATAGATGATGTGGACTTTGTGATGTGGGAGTGAGTACATACCAATCTCACCACAAATGCTAAAAAAATTTAATTTTAATATATGGGAATTGGGATAACATAAGAATCACAATATATACCAAATACCACTCATGTCCCTTTTATCCTAACTGATTATTTATAATTTTTAATAGATTTATTCAAGTACACCAAAGTACAATTTTTGTGGAGTATACAAAATCAAACTCAAATAGTATGTAAATCCAGGGTTGTAATTATAAGACCGACAAAATCGTGCTGACTTTGATATAAATTTGACCAAAGAGCCAAAACGTTGACTTACTTGGTGGGAAGTGGATACTCCGGGAAGAATTTAGCAAGAATCTCAACAACCTCGCCGCGGTGAAGCGCGGTCTTGGCGAGGATGTAACGGCCTGAGGCGGAGGGTGATTCGTAAACCATGACATGGCCAAGAGCCACGTCACGGACGTCCACGTAGACCTGAGTCAAGTTAGCGTAGGTCTTGGCTGAGCCGGTGAGGTATTTGAGAATATGGACCAGGCTAGCGTTGACCGCTGATTGGAGCGGTGGTCCGAGAACTAGAACCGGATTTAGCACCACCAAGTCCACTCCTTTCGCTTTCGCCGTCTCCCACGCGGATTGTTCCGCCACCATCTTCCCGTAGCAATACCAATTCTACGAGGCACAAACAAGAAAATAAATTTAGAATTCCTTTTGAGCTTTTAAGGCTAAAAAGCTTAAAACTTATTACAGCCACAAGTTTTGATTTTGGTCACATGTGAACAATAGAGCTACTTGGTCACGTGGGCTTGGCCAAAAATTCAGATCATCTCTGGAACTAGTCGGACGTGTTCGGTTTTAAATGCAAAACAAAAATTAAATAGATTAAAAAAAAACCTTAGTGTTTTTGCAGAAATCGAGATCACTCCAACAATTTTCGTCGACTATGGTTTGAGGGTCACGGTTAGGGTTCATGTAAACGGCACCGATCGATGACGTGAAAACCACGCGCTTGACCTTGGCTTTAGCCGCCGCGTCGATCACGAACTTGGCTCCGTTCACCGCCGGTTCCAACATTGTCTCCTATTGTAGTTACACATTAATTAAGAAAATTAAAACTAACAAAACAGAGTTATTTTGATTAACCGATTTAGAAATATATATAAGTTACTCACGGGATCATCGGTCATCGGAGAAGCGGTGTGGAAAACGCCATCGCAACCGTCGATTGTTGCACAGAGAGCTTCGTAGTCGAGAAGATCTGCACTGTGAAGAGTGAGTCTTTCTTTGGCTCCTTGAAGCTCTCTGAGGTGATTGTTCTTAGGATCAGCTGGGTTCCGTACGGTTCCTCTTACGGTGTAGCCTCTCTCCAAGAGTAACTTAACGATCCAAGAAGCAATGTAGCCGCCGGCTCCGGTGACGCAGACGAGTTTACCGTCGACAGGCATCTTCCGGGAGAAAGCAAAGAAGACTCTGAGTGGAGTAGAAGGTTTGAAAGGGCTTAAGAGAGAAATGTTATGAATTATGATGTGTCGTTTGAGAGAGACTTTGTGATTTGTATTTATAGAGACTTCAAAACAAGTTACCATATTTTTAATTTACTTTGCCGTGTTTCACCTAACCATGGTAAATAGTTGGTGAGTCCACATAAGATAATGTATCTTTGAAAAAAAAAACAGAACAAACCGAAAAATTAGATTAATATTTTTATTTGTACTGATTTATTGAAGGGTGTGGGTTTGGTGAATGAAGAATTATCGGGATTAATATTTTATTTAAGTTATTTAAGAACACTAGAGAAGTACAATAGTTTCAAAGTTTTAGGTGCTAAGTGTAAATGCATTCCAAAAAAAGCCAAACGAAATCGTCAACTAAAGGTGTTGTGAATCTTACTTTTACATTTTTTTCCTCCATATTTGCCAAATGGAAAGCCTTAACTGGTTTACTTTTTTTTTTGGGACATTTAACTGGTTTACTTTTTAAACTTCGAATACGAAATTGCTAAATATATTATAAACAACAAAAAATTGGCTAAATAATTAATAAGTTTATTCAAATATATGGAGTTCTAGAAGACCTTGATAAAAAGTTAGTAATCGTACGTTTGTTCTTTAAGATCTTCTAACAAATCTAGGAGCAATGCTTTTTAATTTTTAAAATGTTTCTCCTTGGTGTACCATTATCTTGTTTTAAATTAATAACTTTATATACCTTAAAAAAAAAAACAAATTGGTGGTGAGAAGTTGAGAATATTGACCTTGACTCTATTGTACCTGAAGAAATTAAAAAAATTAAAATCCGGGCCCCAAAGGAAAGTTCCCCTGAACCTATATCCGTATATTTTAATTTGTTAACCACAGATTAATTTGATGTATCTTCTTGGAAACGATTGGTACAGTTATATATTTTGTTTTCAATAAAAGTAAGTACATCATTCTTGACCGTTAGATTTATACGCCTTTTGATAGCGAATTTCAAAAGAGAAAAGAGGACCAACCAAATAAAATTAGAGAACATAACAACATACATTATTTTGAAATTGTTTAAAGTATAAAACTAAAAAGTAAAACTCGATTCTGTTATGAGTAACAATAAAATAGTTATAACTGATTTTTTATTAAAAAAATTGATGAAAGAAATAAAAAATTAGGTGCAAAGACATGTTAGGCATACCATGATCGAAGTTTACGTGGGTATAAGATTTTTATTTCTAGCATTTAATTTGAAAAAAAAAACTCTCGTGTGTACAATGATCGATGAATATAATAGAAGTAGAGTATTTAAACTCCTCCGGTTTAATTTCTTTGCAAAGTCTTTTCAAGCCATCTTTAAACTATGTTTCAAGTTAATCATTAACATGGGGTTTAACAAGAAAGAAGAAGCTTAATTATGTTTCAAGTCAATTATGATTTAAGTAATTTGTTTTTAAAAGTGATTTTAAGTTATATCCATTTTGAGTATTTACTTAGTTACTACTTTTTGTTGTTTGAATATTTGGACGAGATTAGTGTCTCATTCAAACCGTCCAGTCCAAGATAGTTGAATGAAACCAATACACAAGAGACAATTTCCGAGTGGTTTCTCTATCAGTTCGGAACTCAAAGTCGCACGTGGAAAATGATTTTATACCCGACAGAAGAAACGTGGCTCATAAGTCATAACAATAGCTTTAACTAGTAACAACGATTATAATTTTTCTAAAATACAATGTCCCAAACTCTCAAGACACAACGCAAACCACGTGACGTCATCTCAAACTAGTTCAATAACAATCTCCACACTAACAAAGACAAAACCAGGGAGTCTAAGCAGAAAGAATCTTTCTGAAGTGGTTTTTTTGGCTCACAATGTCCTAAGTATAAACTCCTTCATGACTCTCTCTCTTCATCTTCTTCTTCTTCTTTCTCAATCTCAGACAAGCTTGTGTTTGTCCCTTTATCATCAACCTCTTCTCTCTCTTCTGCTTCATCCTCCTCCGGATCCTCTGTTTCTCTCCACTTGGGCTCTTCTTCCGACTCTGAGCCTTCTCTTTCACTCTCAACCTCTGAATTTGGATATTGTTTCTCTTCTTCCTTAGTTTCAGCTTCTGTATCAGCCAATTTTAGGCTCTCTTCACTTTTGTTTTCGGATTGTTCTTGCTTCTCACTACAGTCATCATCTTCGTTTTCATGGTCCACATCTCGACTCACTTCCTGCTCTTCTGTTCTGTCAGTTTCAGCATTCAACTCTTTCAACGATTTGAGATTTTTTCCTTCTCTTGCATTTTCGGATTCTTCACTCACAACAGCAGCCTTCGATCCACCTTTGCCTCTTTTCATCTGTTTATTTAACTTTTTCCCAGAATCCTTCTTGACAACTGTTCTACTGGAGGATCTACCACCATAAATATACACACCACTTCATTCAGAACAAAGAATCAAATTTTCATATAAACAATTGCTAGAGATTCCCACGCACCTTACACCTGAGGAGCTAGTCGGTTCCACGGACACCGCCACGTTTTTGCTTTTCTTGACTTTCTGCCTCTGCATTCTGCAAAATCATAAGAACAGCAGACCATAAGAGTTAAAAGACTTGGAACTTTACACAGATCACAGTAATGATAAGCTTACAAGTTTTACTTACATGTCTACCAAAGAAATGGACTCTGGCAGATCAATCTCCATATCCTGCTGATCGATTTTGGGGAAATCATTATGCATTGCGATTACTCTTTCTTGCGAAACAAAAAAGAAGAAACTTGTACCTCACTGGCAAAAGTGTGATCCTCGAGTAACTCCCAGCGTTCTTTAACGAGATTAAGCTCTTCTGAATCTCCATCAGAATATACTACCTGCAACCAGTGAGGGAACAAACATTCCATATGAACTAACTAAGCAACAGGCATGGATTCTGATAGGAGGAACAGAATCGAGTAGCAGATCAGAGATGTTTTCTCACCCGATGCATCTTCTTACGACCACAATAAGACTCTACGACGCCTTCATAAAACCTGCACAGTGCAAAACCACCAACGGAAAGGCAATTATTACTACTGCACACTAAGAAATAAGAAACTTTGTTTCGATTACACTTACATCTTGTCGAGCGGCCACCAGATATTAACTCTCTTACCGACCAAATCCTCGCCAAAGCCATTCTTATCAGATTCCTGAAAAGAGGAAACACATATATCATTGGTAACAAATAGGTGACAATCAATGGTTAACAATGGGTTATGGAAGGCGACAAAACTTATTGTACCACTTCTTTTCTTGCTGTCCGTCTCCTTGTCGGATGGCTCTTTGGAGTTTCTTCAGATTCTTCTGCCGATGGTCTAGCTGCAACTTGAGAAACCACCTTCTGCACAGGTTGATCCAACGTGAAACTCAACACAAAGGTTTACGGTATCATTTATTTAGACAAGATAATCTATGATCATCTGGTTTTCTACCTTGCTCTTTGATGATTGTGGAACAGGAGTATCCAGGGATGCATCTTCTGAATTCTTTCTCTTAGCATCCGAGCGAGCTGATGATCTTTTTCTGATCGAGTTCACAATCTTAGCTTCTACAATTGGCTTCTTCTTCGCTGTTCTCTGACTTTTCTCTAAGCCATTCTGGGATCTTGTCTTCTTGCTTGAATTTCCAATCTTTCTGTCATCTTCTGGAATATCATAGCTCTCCTGGTTTGATTTTTTCTCAAGTGGCTCTTCATCCCGGAAGCATGATGCCAAATTCTTCAATCTCGGTGAAGAAAGAGAATCTAAATCATGATCATCCTCATCCATCTTAACCCGGCTTCGTTTAAATGAACCCGACAGAGCCCTACTAGTGGATGGGGAAGTTTCTTTACGCAAAGGTGTTTTCTTGGCAGCCACCTTCCCAAGTGATGATTTCTTAAATGAATCTCTTTTTCCGGAAATCCAAGAAATGTCATAACCTTCCTCAGGATTCATCAAAGAATTGGGTTTTCGTCCTCTCTTCCCTGTAATTCCTAATTCTGTTTCTGCATCTGTGATTTCAGACCGCACTTGCTTCAGACTCTGTTTCATCAAACTTGAATTGTTTCCGTTTCTTAGTTTGTCATTCACGATGCTTCGCCGAGTTCCATCTCTCGCAGGTCTCTTGGAACTACTTTTAGAATGAATCTCCTTGCGAGAGTGCCCCAAATTCAATTTGTCCTAGAACACACTAATTGGTTAACAACACTGTTACAAGATGCTGCAACTCTACAATAAACAAACTCACCAAGTATAATACCTCTAATGAATCACTTGGAGTTACTTGTCTCCCCAACTTTGTTTCAGCTGACTGAATCATGAAAAAGATAGAAGCTCGTAACATATAGACTCATACGAGATTTCAGATATTGAACATATAACAACCCAATCAACCATCAAATCATGAGGTATCACGAATACCTTGGTGTTAACAATATTGTGGGCTTTAGTAGTGTCAAATACACTCTGGCAAATGGATGAAACTACTGGAGAATACATGTCCAAGCTGGTTCTTGTAGACTTCAAAGATTCGATGATGTATGGTTTAAGCTTACGGGCACATCTACTAAGAACCTTCTCCACGAGACTCCAAGACATTGGTGAAACATTCTAAAGCATGAAGAGAAGACAAATCAAATCCCAAGTTAATTGACAGCGATAGAATTCACTTAAAATAGGAAGAAACCATACCTGATTTTCCTTTTTGACACTAGCTAGTAGAATATCGAGCAAATCCGTGGATAGTTCTTCAGTTTCATCTATTATTGTAATCATTATCATTTCCATTGACGAAAACACCACTCGAGGATGATCAGATCTAATAGATGCACACCCACAATTCAGTATATGATCTAAAGAGCTTCTCAAATATTATAAATTAGGTTTTGTATATATAGTCTACCTTATGATTTTCAAGAACTTCCGAAACATTTGTAGAATGAGGTCATCGCACTCCAAGTCCAACATCACCAAGCATGATCTGACCTTTGAAACATTATCAAGAACAGACTCGGCTTTCGTATAGCTGCGAGAGGACGCATCAGCTAATTTCTCAAAAGCTTCTACCGTCAACCGGAAGATCTCCTGTAATACCAAAGAAGCAGATTTCAACAGAGCATCACAGAGAGATGAAGACAGCATTACTGGGATTTGATTTGTTTTTACCTTCATTATATCATCACTGTAAGGGGCTTCTGGGGCAGTTATCCTCACAACCTCGGTTAAGCAGGACACAACGGAAACCCTAACATCAGAATCAGGATGGCTTAAGAGGTCAGCTGATACCAAAGCATTCTTCGAGGGGATTAGGGCATTTTGCATTGACAACGGCTGATCTTGCTCCACATTTCTAAGCAGAGACTCGGTTTCCTACGCAGAGAAATTGAATTAGAAATTCAGCAGAAACCTTGAACCAAATTAACAAGTTCGACATCCCAGAAAACGCAACGAATTCACCAAAAAGCACCGAGATTTCACCAAACAATGAACTAAAATCAACAATCAAGCTTTCCTTATCGGCAAGAAAGAGAAACCCTAATCGCAACCTAACAAAGAAAGATTAGCAAAGGAACAAAGACAAGATTTTGTTTGAGGAATCAAAGAAACTGGGAATCCGTACATCGAGAAGAGTAAGAAGGTCGTCAGTTGAAGAATGAGGGCTAAGAAGGCTATTTCCAGCCTTGATGAGTGCTCTCGAAAGATCGCTCAGTCCAACAATAGAAGCCATTTCTTCTTCTTCCCCAAAAATTCTCAAACTTCCTTTAAAACCCTAGAAAACGAAAAAAACAACATCAAGCAGCGTTTTCACCCAAAAACCCTGTAATCGACGCAACGCTTCAAATACTAAGGTCAGAGCAATAAAGGAAACAGCTTTCGGGTGGGTTCTGCGGTTAAGCGGTGTGCTAAACATGCAAAAGCACTTATATATACTAATTACAAATTTACAAAATTAGAAAAGGCCAAAGAGGTATCGATTCATTAAGGGAAAAATTGTCGGATTTTTTTTTTGTTTAAATAAAAAAAAAAAATTTAATGAACATCGTGTTGAATCATAAATTTGTTTCCATAATTGCTTCTTTATTTTTAGTTTTAGAGCTCTGCATAGATTCGGAGGAATAAAGTGGTACTTTTTGTTAAAAACGGGGAAAGACGATTAAAAAGTTCTCTATATACAAATTTTAAATTCTGATTTCAAACTTCTGGTAAAATGTAATATGATTTACCAAAAAGAAACTAATTCCACTTTCTTTTTTTTTTTTAACATACACATGTTCCCGCCTTCTTCCTCTTTGGTATTTATTTGATAAGAATAAGTTTCTTACTTTTTACCAATGTTGTCCACAAATCTCCATATAAACGATCTCGTTTGTTACGAATAACTTGACCAATATTAATAGAAAGAAGCCAAACATGATTTCTAACAACTGCCAAGTGTTGGCCAAGACGACAAAACGTGAGCAAAGATGGTTTTGATAGGACTTGGAAGAGTAGAGCCTACATAACATCAAAACTTCCCCACAAATTTCCGAGAGCAATCTTCTAAACAAGAAGAGGCACACAAGAAAGAAAGAAAAAAACATATCTATTTCTTGCATTTGACATTGAAATGCTTTCTCATGCTTTTTAGTGAGATTCTAGATGCTTCTTGACGATGTTTAGAGCACGTGACTTCCTAAGAGTCAGCTCCAATGCAGTCATCAGATCCATGTCCTCTGGAATAGCAGCTGCCTCAGCAACAGGAGGAATAACAGGAGCAGCCTCATCGCTTCAAGCAGTAAATTATAGGACTCAGTAGAAGCAACTAAGAGTGGACTTTTATAGGCCAAAGACACAGTGCAATGAGGATGAACTTTTGTAAAAGATTGAAAAGGAACATCTGCATTGTGAATCAAGAACATCATATACACTCCAGAAGACCAGTCACTAACAAATTTAGCAAAAGAGAAGCAATAGAGAGATGAATTGACAAATGCATAGATGATGATCGATCATAACCATGGTAAGTTTCGGACACAAAAATGTAAGTAATCAAATCTTGAAGCTTCAATTGCCAACAGACATTAACATTCAATTTGATAAACTGAAACATACAACCCCAGAAAAAGCCTAGAATCCATAACTAAATTAGCAGATTCGCAACTAGCAAATGAGAGTAATAATTAAGAATATCAATAAAAAAAAACTGTACCCAGACATGTGTCCTATTTGAAAGCGTATACGAGTCAGGAGAAATTCTTTTTAACTGCGAAGAAAGGAGCCAGATTAGTTTCACAAAGCAATACCTAAATCGAAAAATCACCGAGAGCCGGCGCGTAAGAGAAAACTTCGACAAGAAACCCGAAACGCAGTAATGTCGCGAAATTGAGTTTGAGAAGCGTCGGAGAAAGAGTGTCAAGAGACTACGCGAAGAAAAAGCTTTTGATTCATTCGATTTATCTTTCTATATTGAAACCAAACCATACATTACTCACACTGATTTGGGCCTAAGTAATGGGAACTAGTGGGCCTTATATTATCTTACCCACAAAATCATTATTCATATTTAGATTCTTCACCCGTTCACAGTTTACTTTTCATACAGAACCAAGACATTTCCAATTCAGATTCTTCACCCGTTTGAAAGAAAAACTGGATTCCAGGCTCCAGCTCGAGTCAGACACAAAACAGTTCAAATTGTGGGTGTATAAGTATAGTAAAAAAAAAAAGAGAGTGATAGTTTTAAGGGATTTTTTTTTATTCAGAGAGCAACCTGGCCATTTTCAACACCTAATCCATACAAAACACCAGAATATTTCTGCAAGGGGCCAATGAAGAAATTCTCCTTAAGCTTTCTGAAAGTACAAGAGGTGAGTAAACTATCGGAACCAGCTTGGTGACAGATCCCAACTCTTTCAACCTCCAGCAATTCCGCTAGCTTGTTAAGACCACCGTGGAGGCTGTTGCAGAACTTCATCAGGTGTTTGATGTCGTACACCGTTGGAAAATATACGTTGATCAGCTCGAAGAAGCCCGTCTGTGTCTCCGGCAGGTTTTGGCACGTCAGGAGCTTCAGCAAGTAGCCGAAATCGTATCCACTGTGAAATGTCACCCAGTGCACGTTTTCGTTCAGCACAATCCCTGAGGACATCAACAGCTCTGCCAGTCTCTTCGAGTCGATTCCGTCCTGAGTGTGTTTAGCAAAGTCTATGCCTGATTCTTTAAGGAGGTCGATGGAATCGAGTGCGAAGATGTCGGAATCGACATCGAACTCTCGGAAATTGAATTGCCAGATGCAGTATTTCTCGGTTCCACAGGTTGGGAGGTTACCTTGTTCGTTGGAGAAGGTGAGGCCGAGCTGGATTATCTTCAGGATGTTGACGTTCATCTTCAGCGTTTCGTAGTGGTAATCGGCGTTCGATTTGAAGATCCCCACCGGTCGGATCACGATTCCGGGGAACTCTGTGTCCATAGCCACGTAAGGGAAATCGTCCACGACTTCTCGGATCAGATCCATTTCCTCTTGCAGATTATCGTTCCACACTTCGCGAATTTGAATCGAATCATCTTTCAGAAACAGAGACATCTCTACGTATTATAATGACGCGTTACGAATCTCGGGAGCATCTGGATCGACGACGATGATAGACGGTGGAAATCCAAAACCTAGAACGGATCTAGAGCTAGACCCGATCCGGTTTCATCAAATCTGCCATAAATCCAACACAAGAAAGCAATCAGATACTCAATTTCAACAGATTTGAAAACAAATCACCCAGAAATCCAAAATCTGTCACCCAGTCCGAAGAAACCAAAATTAAACACAGAAATTGGCTGGCAGTATACAAATAAGAAGGCGGGCAAATCGGTGAATCGAACCTGGTAATCAAAGCCCGAGTAGAAGGCGGCGATGGTCGTGGCTAGAGTTTCAGAGGATGCGGTGGTTTATCGACGAAAGGGAAATGGAAGGAGAAGAAGTGATAATATTAAATCGATTTTCTTATCTTTTCCTCGTTTTTGTTTTATTTTATTTTTTATTGTTTTTCGCTCTTCTGAATCCGATTTTTATTTCTTCTCCACAAGTTTTGTTGTTTCTGTCTCTTTTCTTTTTTTTGTGTGTTCCAGTTTTTTTTTTTTTTTTTCAAAAAAAAAAAAAAAAGAGAAAAAATGACTACTGGGCCGGGCTTTTCGGCCCAAGATATTAAAAAATAGTTATAATACGAGATTAATAAGATTCACCAATAAGGTTTATAAACCGTGGTTAAAAACACAAAAGTCACCACGAAAAGCCCAAGACTTGATTTCATTTTTATATTCGGGAATTACAAGCTCACTAAGTTCAAATTTAAAAAGAAGACCATAGAGCAAACCAGCTGAAAATCCAGTTATTGCATATATAAATTGTCAAGCTTGAGATTCTGTGTGTGCGACCAACATCAATGAGGAACAAAATAGTGAGTAGTACCTAGCACATTTGTTTGCGTTTAAGATTTTTGAGATTTTTGATCTGCTGCGTCATGTAATCAATCACTTCTTTCAGTGTAGCTTTTCTCCTTTCTTTGGAATTCCACAGTACCGGAACTGAGTAGAGGCCGCTTGGATTAAACTCATTAAGCTCCTCGAGTGCTGTCTTAACTGCGTCCTTCACTTCTTCTCCCCACTCTTCTCTCAGATTCCTAAGTTGCTCATCTTCGTCATCCACCACTTCCTGCACAATGTCCATACAACAACACCATGACTACTAGTTCACCAGAATTAAGACTCACAAAATGGGACAGAGAGACAGTGGGAAAGAATCTCGATGGAACATGAGACATAACAAACCTTCATTTTGTCTCCAGTCCCCACACGTTTGAATGGGCGCCATGCTTGATCCTTGAGGTTTTCCTGCCACTTCGAGCAAAGCATGGCGTGCTGCACCTCAGCTTCTTCGCCAGTGAATCTCTGCTTGCATGCTTTCATGAAGGGCTTTTCATCAAGTTCTCCCATTCTCTTTACTCTGATGCTGGTTCGATCACTCAACAATTCTCTCAATCCCTGAAAAACCCAGCTTTAAACAATTAATCACTCACAGCTCAGGTCCCCCAATTCACAGTTTCTGGACTATATATCATGGTGAGTATCTGTGAAGCTGTTGGATAGAATCCTAGAGCTGTCCTGTTGGGAAATCACCCTTGACTGCATCCTTATCACACAGATTTCTCAACTAAATAGCGTTTGAACAAGTCACCAACATTTCACTCGCACATATAATACCAGCACCCAAGAACATGGAAGCATTTGAAATATATACCGTAATCAATTCTTCACGGGCTTCTTGTATCTCATCATTGCTTTGGCGTTCTTTTATAATGAGGACTGAGTTAGCTTCCTCTAGATCTTCTAACTCAGAACACTTCTCCTCCAGCTTTTCATTCATTTCCTTCATTTTCTTCTTAACGTCTTCGTTGTCTTCATCTTCCACACCCATGACTTGCAGCTTTCCTTTCAGCTCTTGAATCTCCATTTGAAGTTTCTGCTTGCTGTCTAACTTCTTCTCAAGGTCAAGGATCTCGTTCAAAGTCTCTTCTTTTTTCCTCTGAGTTCAGAAAGAATAGAGTTCCAATCATCAAACACAAACAACGGAAGTTTTTTTTCTTTTGGAACTTGGCATGTACAGATAGATCTAGTTTGAGCAAGTTACTGAAAACACACCTTGTGTTCTTCCACAAGTCTCAAGACACGATCATCTGTCTTTTCCTGCTCCAGTGAAGCTAACTGGAGGGAGCTGTTCATGGCATCGTTCTGCCATAACAAGAACAAAAAATCATCAGCAACCTGGAATACATAAATGCATAAGTATACTATAAAGTCTATAATTGACTAAATATTACCTTCTTCTTCTCTTCATCAAGCTTTTGTCTCTCCAGTTCAGTTAGTGCTTCCTTCTTGTCCAATATTTTGGACAAACGCTCCAGATTCTGCATCTTATACTCCAGGTCTTTGCTCAGCCTGTCTTTTTTTTCTAAGATACTGTGGATTTTGCACCGTGAAATCTCCTGCATCCTTTTCGTTTCTGGAGAAAAAAGTACAGAAACAAGAGTAACAAAACCAAACCCGGATTCAGCCAAGGTGAAGCATAAGCAATCAGTTTTCAGTACAAACCTTCTTTATAAGCTCGGTCCAGCTCCTCTTTCTCTATGAGAACCTTGTGCAGAGAGATCGCCTTCTCGTTGTACTTGTACTGGACCTTGCTGAGATCCTCATTCGTCATAGCAATTTTATTTGCTAGATCATCAACCACAATATTCGTATTCTGCATTTCCTCCTTGGAAATATCAGAGAAACGTCTCAGTTTTCCTACACTGGACAGGTACTCCGCTATCGACCCTTGAGAATTGTAGTCATCTGCACGTGCGCACCAACCATAAGCCTTGGATCTCCAGTCTCCTATTTTATCACTCCAGTCCTTTTTGCTGCAACACTTAATCTCATAATCCTTCTCAAGCTCTGTGGCACTGTTAAACCCACTCCAACCACTGTTAAACTTAGGTATGACGGCAAGTACGGAATCCTGCTCAACCCAAAGGGTTTTCACCTCAAGAGGATTGAATCTGGAGAGCTTCTTCAACCAGTAGGCTGAATCAAGGAGCAGTTTCTTGTTATCAGATCTTCTCAATGGGTAGATGACAATCCCCATCCAAGGCCAGACATAAATGTCACTCACATCCGCTTGAGGCTGCTTCGACGAGGACGAGGGAATTTGTGAGCGGGGGATTTCAGCATCACCAGCAAGCTCGTTCTTCAAGTAATTTGCCAAAGCGAAGTGATTTGCTTTTAGCTTAGCACTTCTACTAGAAGATCCTTTGGCAACACCAGAAGCATGTGCAAGAAGCTCCTTGTACTTGTAATGTTGTTTCTTCTTCCCCGAGCAAAACGGGCACCTGAATGTGTCCTTCACCTTAACCTTATAATCCCCGTTTCTGAGTAGCTTGTAAGGTTTTTCAGAATAGACATCAATCTCAGACTCACTTATATCTGACTCTTCATCAGAACTGTTATCCATCCTAGTAGGTGGCCTGAGTTTACATGAGTGCACAACAGATTTATTTAGAAAAGAAGCATACGAACATGAGTGTAAGTATTAAACTACTTAAAAATTCAACTTAAACTATCTAAAGCAAACAAATTTTTCTCCAGATTTTAGGAAAAGTTGACAGAGGATAATGTGCAATCACATGAACAAGAGTTTTTTGTTATCAAAGCCTATTCCCAACATTTCAGAGCAAAAGAATAGAGAAGCTGAAACAAATTTCTTTACGGGTGGGTTTCAGAGGCGACCCACATTGAGAGAATGAAACCCTAGAAAGTAAAATGCAGATGGCGTGGTATAGTAAGAGATAAATTACCTTAAGAAAGCAAAAATGGCGACGGCAGAAGAAGTGAAATACTGAAGAGATCAAGTTCTCACTTGCAAACAAAAAACAAAAGAGACGAGGAAGATCGTAAGAGAATCGAAAATAAGAGTAAGGAAAATTTAGTACCAGAAACAGAGAATCGACACGAAACCCTAAAAACTTACGAGGATGATGAGCAATTAGGTGGGAAAGATAAGGCCATAATCAATGGAGAATTGTTATAGAGTTTTTTAGAATTTATATAATAAAAAAATATTAAAAAGATTAGATATGGTTTTTAATTAAGAAACACAAGAACCGATTCTTATGTGCTACGTGTCTGATTTATGTTAATTTGGATGAGAAAAAAAAAAAAAAAAAAAAAATTTTTTTTTTTTNAAAAAAAACATTTTTTTATTTTAATTTTTTTAAGAACCGATTATTATTATTTTTTTTTTTAAGAATTCCTAATAGAGTTCTCCGGAGCACTTAAATCGTTTTTAAAAAGCAATGTGATTATTTCTGATTACGATTAATATATATTTTATTAGTTGTCTATTTAGACTACTACTATAATAAATTCGAATAATATGAAACATTAGCACATCACACTGTTTCCTCTCGAAGCTTCTCCCGTTCAAGGTTTCATATTTTTCGATTCAAAATCGATACAACTTTCCAGTAAATCTCGACGAATTCGTCACCTTTTCCTTCTTAAATCAAGGTTTCAACGACTCATCATGGATTCTCAGAAGGAAATTTGGAAAGCTCTGCAGGAACTCAAGATTGGCTCTGAAGGAGAAACTTGGAACGTTCATCAGGATGCTCAGCGTAAGTTTGAAAAAGACCATAGACTCTGTTTAGTGGCAAAAGGGCTTAATCCGGAGTACCAGAATCCAGCAGGACTCAAGGTGATGATGCCAAAGGCGTGGAATCTCGTTGGTAAAGTTGAGAGCCAAATTAACGATGATGGAACGGTTAATTTCTACTTCCAGAAGGAGCATCATCTCATGACGGTTCTGGAGAATGGCCCTTACAATTACAGAGGCTGGATGGTAGCAATCGATCGTTGGAATCATAGAGGATATCCTACTTTCCTCAGACGTATCCCTTTCTGGATAAGGATTCATCATCTTCCTGATGTCTATCGTCGTTATGATATTGTGGAAAGTATCAGATCCAAGTTAGGGCATGTCGAGGAAGTTTTAATCATGGAGCCGGCGATAAATCGCCAAGCTGAGGTATGGGTTAAGGTGGATTTTGATGTTGATGCTGAAATTGTCCTTGCCCGGAACGTTCAGATTATGAATCAAGGAGATCCAGTTGAACTAGAGTTTCGTTATGATGGGTTACAGAAATTCTGTACAACCTGCGGTAGTCTTAAGCATCACTATGATGTTTGTGTGAAGTCAGGTCAGCTTCCTCAGACAGCTCAACAACTAATGCTCATAGGTCACGATCCGAATGTTACAAGTCAAGAACGTCTTGAAGCCATTGTTGGAATTGTTGCTGTCAAAGAGGTTGGCGAGAGTTCTGGCTCACAACGTAGTCCCCCTCCTTTGGCTACTCCACTGGGAGCGATAAGTGAAAAAGGTGGTATCTCAAACACTTCAAATGATGCTTCTCCTCTGACAACTCATCAACCTAGGGACGTCGAGATGGTTGCAGTCGATCACCATCTTAAAAGAAAGATGCTTGAGACAAAGCCTGAGAGTGATCCTTCTTCCCACAAAAAGCAAGGTGTTGAAGCATCCGCTGTCAAAGGTTTGGTGGTTAACCTCAAACCACCACAGCAGCCATGAGGATCTTACACTGGAATTGTCAGGGTTTGAGGAACTCTCTGACAATTCCACAACTCCAAGATATCAGGAAGTCTTCTAAACCTGATATCATGTTCCTCATAGAAACTAAAAACGGATATGATGTTGTTAATAACCTAGCTTATGATCTAAAGTATAAGCATAGTTTTATTTTGCCAGCGGAGGGGACTAGTGGTGGTATGGCTATCTTTTGGGATGAAACAGTAAAGTTGGACTTTGTAAGTTCCCCTTCTCTTAACCGAACCGACATGTATATTACTGATGATATAAAATCTTTTGTTCTATCGTATATCTACGGTCATCCTATTCAAAAACACAGAAATGCTATGTGGAGTAAGATGATCTCAATGGCAGAAGCGGGAATGTCTAGAAGCAGACCATGGATAATTTTGGGAGACTTGAATGATATCAAAACTAATCAGGAAAAGCTGGGAGGGCCGCAAAGATCAGAAAATTCTTTCATACTTTTTAGAAAAATGCTATCTACTAATGGTTTACATGATCTTAAAACGATTGGAGGCACATTTACTTGGACAGGTCACCGATATAAGCACTCCATCAAAACCAAAATTGATCTAGCGGCAGCAAACTGTGAATGGCTAGATCTATATCCTAAAGCATATGTGCAGCTACTTCCATGGATTGGTTCTGATCACAGACCTTTGCTATTACATATGGACCCTGGAAAATGGAAAAGTCATGGACTCTTTAGATATGATAATCGGTGGAGATACAACCAGGAGGTTCATCAAGTCATAAATGACACCTGGAGACGAGTTTGTCATAAAATGTCTCCGTATCAATTTAGCTAAATGTCGCGGTGCATTAGCTGAATGGAAAAGTCAGCAAACTCAAAATTCTCAGAAGAAAATAGGGGAGTTGAAGCAAAAACTTCATGATGCTTAGAATTCTCCCTTTCTTGATTATGCTTACATTGGTATGCTAAAAACTCAATTGCACCACGAATACAGGTTAGAAGAAGAATACTGGAGAATGAAAAGTCGAATCCATTGGCTTCAAGCAGGGGACAGAAATACGAAATTTTTCCATGCTAAAACAAAGCAAAGGCGGAGTTTTAATCGAATCAATACCATTCAGGACGAAGGAGGTCAGATTTTTGTTGAGCAAAAAAGTATACGTGCTGAAATTGTAAAGTATTTTCAGAATCTTTATACTTCTAATCGCTGCATTATCTCTCCTGATCTTTTGGAAGGTATTCCTAGTACTGTTACTGAAGAAATGAATCAGGACCTAACTAGACCAGTAACAGAAGAAGAGATCAAAGCTGCAGTTTTCTCAATTAATCCGGACAAATCTCCTGGCCCTAATGGTATGAATGCTGGATTTTATCGTTATCATTGGAACACTATTAAGACAGGTGTGTATAATTACGTAAAACTTTTCTTTGATCAAGGTTATTTCGAGCCAGAGTTGAATCATACACATATCTGTCTTCTACCTAAGATTGAATCTCCAGTAACGGCTAGGGATTTTCGGCCAATTAGCCTCACTAATGTTGCGTATAAAATTATCTCTAAAATATTGGCTGAAAGACTAAAACCTTGGCTGCACATTCTTTTATCGGAGGCACAATCTGCTTTCATTCCGGGTAGATTGATCACAGATAATGTTCTCATAGCTCATGAGCTCCTTCATTCATTGCATACTAGAACAAGAGTTGACCACTTTATGGCCATGAAGCTTGATATTTCTAAAGCATTTGATAAAGTTGAGTGGCCTTTCTTGGATACAGTTATGCAAAAAATGGGATTCAGTCCCTTTTGGAGGAGATGGATAATGAATTGTGTCACTTCAGTCACTTACTCCGTTCTGGTAAATGGGAGCCCTACTCAGAAAATTATCCCTCAAAGAGGAATTAGACAAGGTGACCTCATCTCACCATACTTATATTTAATATCTACTGAAGGGCTTTCAAGCTTGCTTAAACTATGGGTCCAACGAAGGAAACTTCAGGGCTTTAAAGATTCTCGTAGTGGTCCTCCTATCTCTCATCTTCTCTTTGCAGATGATTCTCTCCTATTTTGTAAGGCCACCATTGCAGATTGCCAGCAGCTACTTCGAATTTTGAAGATCTACCAATAAGCTTCTGGGCAAGAAATAAATTACCAAAAGTCGGCGATTACATTTAGTAAAGGTACGTCCTCTGAAATACGAAACTCCATAATGAATTTAACAGGAATTCATAAACTTGGAGGTTTTGGTAAATACTTGGGTCTTCCTGATCATGTTGGAAAAAATAGATTTAATACATTCTCATATGTGGCACAAAGAGTTCAACATAAGTTAGAGAGTTGGTATTCGAAGCTTCTTTCACAAGCTGGCAAGGAAGTCTTAATTAAAGCAGTTGCTACAGCTCTTCCTACTTATACAATGTCTTGCTTCATGCTACCTAATAAACTTCTTGATAAAATTACAGCTACCATCCGATCATTTTGGTGGTCCTCAGATGCTAACAAAAATAAAATATCATGGGTAGCATGGGATAAGATCACAAAAGCTAAAAAAGATGGTGGTCTAGGAATCAGAGATCTTAAAGCTTTTAATATAGCCCTCTTGGCTAAACAAGGCTGGAGACTGATGGAATCAAACAACTCGCTGCTTGCGAAAATCTACAAAGCTAAGTATTACCGTAAAACTTCTTTTCTCGAAGCCAAGAGCTACTCTAACTCAAGCTATGCTTGGAAGAGTATATTCCAATGTCAACCTCTTCTCCGTGCAGGGACTAGATGGATAGTGGGAAACGGAAGGCAAATTCATGTATGGTCAGATAATTGGTTACCACTATCACCATCTAGACCGGCTCGAGGGCGAGGAACTCCAGCTTGCCCTATGCTAACGGTGAATGAATTGCTGCTTCCAGGAAAAGCGGAGTGGGATCATCAAAAGTTATGCCAATACATAGAGGAGGAGGATCTTCCTTACATTCGGCAAATTCATTTTCCAATCACTAAAGTAAGTGATCAACTTACCTGGGTATACACACGCAATGGAAATTATACTGTTAAATCAGGGTATTTTATCCAGAGGACCATGATTAATCCTTCTCCAACTTTCCAGCCCCAAGGCCAAAACAGTTATTCCAATGCATGTCAAAATTATCAAGCTATATGGAAATTACAAGTGCCTCCGAAATTAAAAACATTCTGGTGGAGAGTAATGCATTACAGTCTTCCAGTGGCTGATTCTCTTTTTAAACGAGGATGTAAAGTTGATAGCTTGTGCTTCCTCTGTGGCGAAGCATCTGAATCCTTAAATCATTTGCTTTTCCAGTGTAGGTTGGCACGAGATATTTGGGAACTAGCTCCTACATGGTCTCCTTCAAGTGGCTCACTTCAAGCTCAATCTTTGCATCAAAACATCACCCAATTGCTTGACAACAATAAAACGGATTCCCTGTTTGCATTCATTGGTTGGAGAATCTGGAAAATGAGAAATGCTCTTCTATTTGATAACAAGAAGCAGTCTATACCCTAATTATTCTCCGATGAGTTGATTTTCCAAGATAAGCAAGCACCATTTTCCCTAAACTCCTTGAGCTCCACAAGAAACCTCATTTCATCATGATCATTGGTATGATGATGCCATTAGTGGACAGTTTTGTTCCATACTAATAATAGGTAGGACTATAATCACTTAGGCATCACCTAGTGTCATCAACACAAAAATCGCTCCTTCTTGTTGGCTTATCTAAGTCGCTAAACACTTAAAAGCACCGGAAAGGTATCAATCCTGCTTGAATCAACATCTTATTAATCAGATATTATATTCCGTCTTATGGATTAAGTATTATGAACTAAAAAAGGTTTGATCACGGCCTAAAGTCAACCAATGAAGTTGCAATATATAGTCTGTCAAGAGGAGTGCAATATCAATACTAAACATCTCATCACAACTACCCTTAATACTTATTTATAAGAAACAACTCGACCAGTCCGAGGAATTTTGACTTTTTTCAAATCAAGTTCCACCCCAAACAAAATTGGCCCAAGATTCGTGGTTGTAACTTTACGAAAACAACCATGCACCACCACCAAAAGGGAAAAAAAAAAACGGCTTATTATAAAATAATATATTTGGAAAGATTTGAACCAAAGTCTATCAGAAACATTTGATGGTGGTAAGCTCACATTGATCTTGCTTTAAGTGCCTGTAGCTTGGCCACTGCCGTTTCTATCTCCAAATTAGGGGGGAAAGAGAAGTATTTTATTTGTTAGATTATTACTTGGAATTATATGAAATTTTTAGCACGAATTTTCTTCGTTTTCAATAAATTTTTTAAAAAGGCGAACTCTACGATTATTCTAAAAAATCATTTTAAAATTCTGGACTGTGAAGCAAAATCAAAAGAAGTCATGGTTGGCTTACTTTAAACTTGGAGTTGGTAACGGGCAACAGTGCCGCTACTGGATTGACAAGTGGAGTCCCCATTGGGAGCATAGGGCCATTAAAACACGGTATCACTAGACTTGCTCATCTATGGATAAACGGATCCTGGAGACTCCCTCCTGCAAGATCAGATGAGCAAGTAAGCATTCAAATGTTTTTATCCTCCATTTCGCGACGGCCACTCAACAGGAGAACTTTACTCAGCAATCTCTGATACTCAGTGTCTTCTCTGCTCTTTGGGGGAAGAAACACGAGACCACCTCTACTTCGATTGCTGCTTCAGCTGGAATGCAATGGAATGATTCGCTTCAAAGCTTGAAAGAAACTTCTTCTAATTGCTGGTAGGCAACGATCTACACCATTTGGACAGAGAGAAACCATAGACTGCACAGATCAAGCTTCAAATCGGCAGATCTCCTCCTAAGCCAAATAGATCAGCTGATCAGGAACAGAGCATCGAGCTTCAGAGATTCAAACCCAGATCTCTCCTCCCGTCTCCTTCAACTTTTACCCTAATCGCAAGATTCATTGCTCAACTCGGCGTGTGAAAGGCATCGATACCATCGTTGATTGAATGGTATTGATGATCAACCCAACCAACTTCCTGGTTTGATTTTAATTACTGGTTCAGATTTGGTTCTACTATAACTATTGTGGGCAACTTCGTTTTGTTATTGGGCTTCCAATATTGGGCATTAATATGCTCTGTAAAGCATTTTATTTCTCACGCTTTAAATTGAATATCTTTTAACAAAAAACAAAATTTGTGCATACTGGGGTTCCTGTTAATTTAAACTCAAGATACAAAACTAAGAAATTACACCAATTAGTAGTAAAAACATCAATTAGACAACAAATTGAAAAAACTTATTCCGGAAATTTTTGGATAGTAGAAAAGTCAATCGAAAATTTTTGTTTAGTTACAGTATCAAACCAAACCAATCCATAGAATTAAGTTTCCCTAAAAAGTGGATCAAAAACTAATATGTTTTAAAATATTCGAGAGAAAATCCGTCCGAAATGGATATACATAATAATTTGTCATGTCCGTGTAAGGATAATTTGGCTTCAATGCTGGTTCCTCAGAATATTGATCGCCTCTCGAAGTGGACCAAGTAGCTCTGTTAATGTTTGCTCCTATTAGCGTCATAGTCCCACGGCTTGTATACCACCCCTGTTCTCCGACATTCTTGTACCTCACGCCAGGCTATCTTTATACCTAGAGCGTTTAGTTCTGGCAACGCCTGAAAGAAAGAAAAAAAAAAAAAAGGAAAAATCAACCGATTGATGAGTATCTATAAAAATATTAATATATATAGGAGTTCAATTCAATTTTTATTTCATAAATAAATTAATATACGTACCTGCACCACCGTGAATTTTGCTCTTATAATCTCGGCATCCCTTTGGAAAAGGTCATCTTGGAGACGCTCAATCATCCGTTCGTAAAGAACCATCTTCTGTTCATAATCAACGATCTTCCTCTGCAAATCAACATCCATCTTACGTGAGAGATGATGACGCGCGTCACTAATTTCTTCTCGCGGACTTGTTAAAAACAAGATTTGACTTGCCGCTCAAGACTGAAGAAATCAAGTTCTCACTGGCGAGAAAATGACAAGAGGAAGATCATAAGCTACTTGAAAATGAGAAATTAGATGTCGTTCGATCGTGAGGAAGTTCTATGCCGGAAATAAAGATTCAACGGAAAAAAAAAATTCATTGAAACCCTAAAACTTACGTGACACGGAAAAGAGAGAATTGCAGAGAGCGACACTGATTACTTCTCGCCGACTTGTTAAAATCAAGATTTGACTTGCCGCTCAAAGACTTAATAAATCACTGGCAAAAGATGACACGAGGAATATCATATGCGAGTCGAAAACGAGAAAATAGGCGTTCGTTGTATGCGGGAAACAAAGAATCAACGAAACCCTAAAACTTAGGTGACACGGGAAAGAGAAAACTGAAAAGAGCGAACCTGAACAGAGATGATGACGAGGCGTCGACGCTGATTTCTTCTCAAGATTGAGATGTCGCTCAAGACTAAAGAAATCAAGTTCTCTCTGGCCAAAAAGACGAGGAAGATCATAAAATGAGGAAAACAAATTCTTTATAGAAAAAAAAAGAGAAATTAGACGTTCGTTGTATGGCGGAAACAAAGATTTAACGAAACCTAAAACTTACGTGGAGACGGGAAAGAGAGAATCGCGAAAGTGAGACTATGAGATTAGGGGGAAATTAAAATATAAAAAAGTGCCGTTGGGACTTGGGTGAACAATGTGCTTTTTGATCACTTGATTATTTACAATATGAAACATTACTATTGGGCTTACAAGCCTCTAGGGAATATATATATTTAAAATATCTCTTATTGAGGAAACAGAAGAAAACGCACGACGTGCAACTAATTAGAGAAACGAATCAAAGGTGAGAATGTAAGACGATGTAAACAGACCAGTCACTTGATGAAAAGCCAATTGGTTCAAGGCGATATTGAGTTGAGGGAGGAGAAATCTTAGTATGGTTTAAGTTGTGGGAGGCAAATTGTGACTTTCAATGATCGATGAGGTGAAATGCAAAGAGAAAAGCCCTGTATTTTGCTATTGGTGATTCTCTTTCTTGAATAAATCAATTAATGGATCCCATCACTACTATCTAACTATTCCGAGGACTCCCTAGTGTAGATAGTATTGGACAGTTTCACTTTCATGGTAAAGGAGTTTTTATTTTTTTTTGGTAAAATGAATCTCCATCATGTTGATAAAGACGTTTGTCTGAGGTGTTGTATTTGACTTCCAACGATGCTCATATTCTGTAAGGAAGAAGTTGGAGATAGAAACGGCAGTGGCCAAGCTACAAGCACTTCAAATCTCTCTCTAACTAACAACACTTTGATAACCTTTTCATTTTCTCCATCCCATTACTCACTACGTCCTTCACATTGCTCTTTAGCTGCAACAGGGATTTGATCTCAAGTCCCCCTCCAGTTTCGATTCTCTCCATCTCATTATTCAGAGAAACAGAGCACTCAAACACACACACTTTCGTTTTGTATTGAGACCTTGTTCTGTTTTCTCTGAAACATGATTTGATTCATCAACTTCTGTTTCCCGATACTTGATGATTTCCTTAAACCTCTCTTTTATTTCTATACAAGTCCGGAACTGCAATGCCCTCCAAAGTCCAAACAAATACATAACTGAATCAGGAACTATCAGAAGAAAGCAGAAAAGCTCTCCGATCTAATGAACTTTGAGAAGAGTAAGCGTAGAATATGGAAAGCCAAAGTCAACTAATGAAGCAGCAAAAGTTTGTCAGGAGCTGTGCAATAGCAGCAGTACTAAACATCTCATCTCAGTTTAAGATCCATCCAAAACAAAACAAAGGCCCGAGGGAGATTCTTGGTTGTAACTTTACGAAAGGATCAAAGGAACAAAATAAATTTGGAAAGATTACAACCAAAGTCCATCAGAAACATGTGATGGTAAGCTTCCGTTGATCTTGCGTTCTCAGTGCTTGTAGCTTGGCCACTGCTGTTTCTATCTCCAACTTCTTCCTTGCAGGAAACGATGTCGTCTTGATCATCATCTTCTTTACCACCGCCCCTTGCCTAATCAAACATGACGCCAAGGCAAACTCTTCCTCTGAACCGCTGAAGTTATGCATCCACACCGTCCCCACGCGGAATTCAGCATTGGGGAACGGATCTTTGTTCGGTGAAGACTCACCTTCTTCCCTCGGAGCATTCTTATTCTCCACATACGTACCAACAATGTATATAGATTATGTTTACTTAAAAAGATTAAGTCTTGGTAGTCATGACTCAAAGGCATGAATGTACATACCTTAAATGAGATCTCAAGCTCTAACATTTCTTTAGTCCATACATGTAAGACTTGTCTTAACCTCTCAACTTCTCTTGGATTCTTTAAATCTACACTCACTGACAAGGATGCATATAAGGATGCACTCAACAACTCACCACATGTGTTAACCACAAATTCTTCATGCCCAATGCAATTTTCCTCCTTAATCATACATCAAACACCATTAGTTCATTCTGTATATATATCTAAAATACAATTTTGACAACACATGTAACAATATATATATATGTACCTGTGATATGTTGTAACTGATGTGCGGCAAATATGTCCTTGTAAGCCAAAAGTTTCTAAGAAACTGGAGTCGAGGGGCCGTGACGACAAAGTCATCTCTCCCACAGGAGAGAATTTCATCGATGGCGAGAATATGCAAACTAGGTGATGACACTTGAATGCTATCAATCCTATTGCAAATTGACACTTTCAAGAGCTTTAATCTCTTGTTTTCAATCGTCAAAGGACCACTTTTTTGGAAGCAAGAGATGTCTAGTAAAAGCACCTCCAGGGAAGGGCAAGATGCGAGGACTCTGTTATAGACTCCAACATCGGAGGCGAGCATACATTTGAGTTTGAGTGTCTTGAGATTTTGGCAGTTGTTGAAGGAATGCGAGGTTCTGAAAAAATATGACAATAGCGAGAGTGATGTGAGCCCTGGAGATGAGAACGAGTTTGGGGGAAAGTCGATAAATTCTCCATGGTTCGTTAGTGCAATATGATGTCTAAGTGTGAGATGCTTGGTCTGCTTTACACCGGTGAGTGACTGAATCCAAGTATTCAGCATCCCGTTTGTGTAATGGTCGATAACGCAGCTCTCTAGATGTCCACCGTGGTTGTTTATAATCTTGAGAAACCAAAAAATGGTTTAGGACAAGGATAAAAGAAGATAATAGAAAGAAGAAGAGAGTTTGAGAAAAGGGAACCTTGGTCATCAATGTAGCGACCCCATTGGAAACATGGAGCGTATTGTTGGAATTGATAATCTTCTTTCGCATGTCCAGGACTAGATGAGACATGTGCTTCCACATATGTTCCCATCGTTTGGACACAAGGCTCGTCCTTACCGCTTCTTCTGTGGAAAGTCTCGATAAGATCATGAGCAATACATCGTTGGGGAGTTTGCTGATCCAATCAACATTTTCGACCAGATCAGATGATGATGATGATGATGATGATCTCTGCATTCCGTCCCAGTAGCCAGTAGGTGGCTTGCAGCACAGAGCTTACCAACACTAAAGTTGAACTTAAACTAACTAAAGAAAACAAAAGTTTCACCAAATTTTAGGAATAAGATAAAAGGACCAACGGCAAAATCACATGAATAATTGTATATATATAACACTTGAAGTAGAAAACAAAAAGGAAAAAGGAACGAAAAAAAAAAAATAGGTTTAAGGAGAACTCCATATAATCAAATCCTAGAAAGTAAAACGCAGTTTGAGAGAGATTACCCGGATAAAAAAAAAAAAAAGCAGAGTTTTGGCGAAGAAACAAAGAATCGACGAAACCCTAACACTTACGTGATATTGGATTATATCGAAGGAGAAAGAGAGGGACTTGAGATTACCTTAAGAACTTCACTTAATTATAGAGTTTATAAGATGCAGCACAAACACTTGTTTTAATTTCTCAATTTTCTTTAATAGCTATTATTTTTATTTTTATTTTTAAAGTGAAAAATGATTTACCTGTAAATCAATGATTTATTATAATGCATTAACGTTTTAATCCTAAATAAGAATAATAAAAACAAAGGAGACATCAATGAGAAGAAACTAAAAGGCAAAATCTCTATCTAACAAGTACCAACACTTTGATCTCCACTTTTGATCTTCTCCATCTCATTACTCAGTATTTCCTTCACTTTGCTCTTTAGCTGCAAGCCATGTAGAGAAACAGAACACTCAAACAACACTCTCTTGCTTTTTTTTCTCGGACATAAATATTTCTGGTAAGTTTCATACCTCACTGAGACCTTGTTCTGTTTTCACTGAGACATGAATTGATTCATCAGGTCCTGTTTCCCGGTACTTGATGATTTCTGCTTCATCATTGCTTCTATCTTCTTTGGCATAGATCACCGGAGAGCCTCCCAGCAAATCGCATTTGGATACAACATCAACCCACAGGTAATCCTTAAACCTTTCTTTTATTTCTTTATAAATCAGATACTGCAATGCCCTCCAAACAAATACATAACTCAATCAGCAAGTATCAGAGCCAATTATTTAAATAAAACTACGATGCACATTTATGCCTTCTTGGCAACATCTTATACAATGAATTTGTTTACCTGATCAGAAGGAGAGGTCCCACATTCTCCAGATAGATCATGAACATATAAAACCGCAGTTGGAAGATGAGTCAGTACAGCAAGAGTTAGCTTCTCTAGATTATTCCTATCCTCTGTAATGACCAAAAAACAACAACAATCAAAACTTTATCAAATATCATAAAATCATGCATCCACAAGAGAGTTTGTAGCAACTAGACTTTACCATCACATCTCCTCAGAAGCCCTGGGGTGTCTGTCACCTGAAATGCGTTTCTGGATAATTAACAATCCAAATCATGAATGAGGAGTGTCATTAGACGAAATAAAGCAAGTAACGTAACCTGAAACCGTTGGTAGTTCAAAACGATGTGACCCATCAGAATTCCTCTGGTGGTGAAAGGATAATTGCAAATCTGACAACCCAAAAAATCATAAGCAGTAGACAATGCAAATTATCATCACATATATGAAGATTGGGACATTAGGCAAACCTCAGGCTTCCCTGTCGAAAGAATGCGGACCAACGATGATTTCCCCACGTTTGGAGCTCCGACAAGGCAAAGAGTTGGCATTTCCAAGTCAACAACTGGCATAGCCCTTAAAACCTACAAAATGCTTAACTCTTTTCACACAATTCTGAAGATTAAGTCAAAAGGGGTCGAACCACTGGAAGAGAAAAACAAAAGATTCAGAGCGACAAACCTTTGCTATGCTTAACAAATCATCAACAGCTCTTCCTTCTTGCTGGAAAACCAATTCCAGCTTCTCCACACCTTCGTTCAAGCGGTCCTCTGCTTCTCGCTTTGACAATGCCTGCATATAAAAATGTTTTAAACTTTTCCTAAATTAATATATGATAGAATGAGACGGAACAATGGGATAGTTAAGAAGCTCGTGACGCCTTTAGTTTAGCTGTACCAATCACAACCTAAATGAAAAATACAATATCTTTTTGACAGAATCGAGGGGTCTGACCTTAGCACAGAGAGAAGCATGTTCCTTTCCAACAGATAACACCTTCTTCCTCAGAACATCAACTTTTCCTAACACCTAAGAGAAACTTAATTTATAAGCCAATGCTAAAATCAGCTGCAGAGTAATGCGCTGAATGACTTAGAGGGCATGCAGAATAGATACCTCCTCGTACTTTCCATCACCAAGTGTCAGCTCAATAAGAGACCGCTCATATGGATGCAAGAGTCTCTTCCTCGGAAAACTTTCCATGTATCCTTTTAAAGGTAGAGCCAGTTCCTTAAAGAAAGAGCAATTTCTGATTTGGTAAGACAACAATCATTTCAGAACTCCAATCGAAGACAAGGAAGGGTGACCTGAAGTTACTTTCATGAGTGCATCAAGCTGTTTAGCACCTCTATTTCTTTCTCGCTTTGCAATATTAGCAATGCCTGAGACCCAAAGAGGACGAAGACTCTGTTAAAGAGTTGGAAGGAGTGACTGTGTGAATAAAACAATAAGGTAAAGAATCAATTACCTTTTGTTGGTTGGACTCTTTTCGACTTCTTGAGTGCAGAGCAATATAAATCAATTGATGGCATCACCATGGGGAGTTTCTGAAAAGCACCCAATCCTTCCTGCGTTGGCGATGGTTTATCCTGCAAACAAGATCCGAATCCGTTTTGACTAATCAAAACTTTCCCAAACAAATAGGAACCCAAAGCTGGACACTTGTATTCAAAGGGGGCATTTACCGAGGAGGTAGGGATTTCAATCTGCTTCTGAGTAATATAGGAAGTGGGCACGTAGCTCGAGCTAACGACCGGTGAAACAGCCGTCTGAAGATTCCGACATTGACGCAAGGTTGGAGACCAGAACGTGGGAGACTTTGTAGTGGAGGCTGTTCAAGAGAGAAAAAGAGGTAAGAGGAAGGAGAAAAAAGAAACCAGGGGATGAAAAATCAAGGATTAGAGGAAGAAAGTAAGTACCTGTCGAGAAAATGAAAGCTTGTAGACAAAGCTGTGGTGATGCTAAGAGACGCCATTGATTCGGAAAAAAGCTCGACGCCAATTTCATCGTCGGAAAAAAAAAAGAAAAAAAAGAAAGCTTTAGACTCAGGCCGGGAAAACGAGCTAATCCAAAGCCCCTGCCTTGACTTTTCTAATGGGCTTTGACGCCATCGTCATCATTTGCGATTGAATAAGTAAAAGCCCTAACTTTAGGTTGAGAAGAAATCAAGGACTAGAGTCAGAATCCTTTCAAAATCTGTTTCTTCTCTGGTGATCCAGAGAACAATAGCTTTGTAGGGTTCACGAAATCGAGATTATCCAGTTTCTTGAACGTCTCATTGTAGCGAGTAGCAACTTCTAGATTCAATCGTCTGCAGCTCTACCGCGTCTTGCACATTTTCCAAACAAATTAGCGTTTCCAAACGCAGGTTTGAGATTAGTGGATTCAGGTGATAACCAAACCGGACCGGAATGGTTTTGGGTTTATCGGTCGATCAACTCATCTAACCGGTCCATAAAAACACAACCCTAACCGGTGTATTGGGCCTATCTAATGTCAATTAGTGGGCCTTCTATTGCTCCAGTAGACTCAACTCTCAGTTCTTACAAAAGTGACTCTTAATGGAAATTCTGCGAAAAAATTACAAATCTTGTCAATCATAAAGTTATGCGGTATCAATATCATGATAGTTTATTCATTCTGTTAATTAGCAAACTAATTAAAATTTTAGATCATATTATTTGAATGAATTTTGTTTTGTATACAAGATTTAAACGTTAAAAATAAAATAAAAATACTAAAAAATTTGGTAGTATCGATTCTTTTTTTTTTTTACATTGTATTGTCATTTTTTTACCGTTTCAAAATACATTACAACACCACTATTTTCTTCTATCTCTCTTTTTTTATCCTTCTATTTATAATCGAAGCCTTAATATAGCATCGTATACCAATTAGGGTTTTTAACTGCCTTTTTCTGCATCAGTAATATGTAATCGTTGACAACAAAAAATTTAATGACATAAAAGTTTCCCAAAATGACTAATGCAGGGAAGAGTTTAATTGGAACAAAAATAATCATTATTCATTTTTTAATCCAACAATTTGGCATCACATTTTGTTTTTCGACACCACTATTATCACGCTTGCTTTAGTTGTGTGGTTCAAATAACAAGATTGGGACGCGCGAGTTTCAGATTCCTCATGAGTAGTAAATAACTTTTCTTTTTGTTTTGTCCTATTTCAGAAACTTATATAGTCTTTGTTTTTTCTTTCTAAGTTTAAATAAGTATCCTTTAGCAAAAAAGAAAAAAGTTTAAATAAGTATGACAGGATAACCCGTTTTCAAATAATTCGGAGTTAGGACCGGCCACATTATGATTTCATACAGCACAATGTGGTTCAAAATCATTAGAATAATGTATAGATAATTCAAATATGATTTAAGAAAATGAAAACTCGTTTTTTACTTGAGATTGAATTTATATATAACTAAAAACTGTCTATATAAATATTATACGTATACATATCTTTAATTACAATTGGAAAAAAAAAATTTCATATGCAAAATACTATCTTTATATACATATAAAGATCCTTTTTCAACACACATCTAAAAAATATTTGTGCATCCATAGAAAGACATGAATTCCATCATAAACGCTGATTTAAAACATCATGTCAATTATGCTAACCAAACAAATTGAAAACTTGGAAAAAACAGAAAGGAAAAGAAGACAAAATAAGACTCAACGACTACAGTGAAGTGAGCCAGCTGTACTTATAAAAAATTAAGAAAATTAATAACAATAGTTAGGGAAAATGGAATAAAGTTGACCAATTCATGGTAGCCACGATTAGTGAGGGACAAAATTATATGGACGGGACTTTTGACAATTTTGTTCGACCCTACAACATATCTATTTAGACTCACTCTCCTTTACTCTTTGATACATCCCCTTCAAAATGATATCATTTCTTTCCCATTTATTTCGCGATTATGTATTCTTTTATACGCAACCAAAAGTCCTAATTTATACTCCACATTAAATTAAATATATGCTTTGTCGAAGATATGTAGTAAGGATTGTGCTTATAGAGTAAAAGTAAGTAAACAGAACTTTAGCAAAGAAATAGGAGTAATTAAAGAGACTAAAGTAGTTGATAACGAAGGGAATAATAATACGGTTAAAAAATGATCGAAAATGTAACATGGCACAATTGTTATATCTGTAAAACCTGCGATGTGACGTCGGACTTTAGAACAAACAGTCGTTCTTTGAACGGTTCTGATTTGTTTCTCCACTCCCAACAATCCAACACCACCACCTACACATCAGAGTTTTTTATTTATAGAGGATAAAGTGTAGGTAAAGCGTATTGAGCGGATCATGCAAAACAAGTGCGGATAAAGCGGATCAGGCGGTTAAAATATATTTACGAATGGAAAAAAATTTAAAAAGCGGTTTAAATAGTAAAATATTGTATATAAATCAAAATAAATAATATTTAATAGAAATTAAAATAAATTATGACTTATATTATTTTTTATTGTTTTTAAAAAATAGAATTGTTGATAAAAAATAACATTAACATTTCAAATTTTTCTGTTTGATTAAAAAACATAATTTAAGGATCTACATATTATTTTAAAAAAATTGAATCATTTATTATATTTCAATTAAAATATAGGATTTAATTATTTTGCTAATTAGCATTTTAAAATAAATAAATATATTATAGTGTGTGGAACTACATAAACCACTCCCTCTTGGTAATGTTTCAATGACTCTTGTGCGTTTCTTGATTTTTTTGAGTTTCTGTAACGCACATGGCACATAGTTATATATATATTTTTTTTAATCAATGAACAGTAAAAATGTATTTAATGTGTGAATAGTAACTCTAATTGCAGAACTTAAGCGTATCACTATCCACTTTTTTACCGTCTTTTTACCCTACTTCCATTCAAGTCCTATGAGGTATAAATTCTCCGGATACATAGAACAGACCTATAGGCTATAGTTGCACGCATATAGTTTTCTTAATCAAATCGAGACCATTCATTTCTTTAGTCTATAAAACTTAACACAAATGCCAAATGGTATGTAATGTATACCTAGGCATAAGTTATAAATGCGAATAAGGTTCTTAGAAACTTATTCCTTAGAGAAATCATATTAATTAGTTTTAAGGTACTTCATAGTTCATACGTTGGTGAGACTCGTGCTGAGGACAAACCGAGTGATTAGCAATTTTAACTTTTAGATTCTAAAGGGCAGTGACTGGTCATTAAAAGATTCTATTAAAAAAATATCAAATGAATAACTTTTTAAAAATATACAAATTAAAACGTCGTATACAAAATGGTCAAATTCCTGTAAAACCCTTTAGGATTAAATTTAACTGGAAAAATAATTACTCTAGTTTTCTTTTTTTTTTTCACTAATCAAGTTAAACAACATAGAAGAAAAAGAAAAGTTCAGCTGGTTTTAGCCTAAAAATTGATTTTCCTTTCCCTCGCTTTTCCTTTTTCATCTCCCCTACTTTCACTCTAGCACACATAGCACTCACACCATAGTTTCATTTCATCCAAGAAATTATCATACTCTAAACATCGTAAAAATAAATGGACCAAAAATAAATAAAACATGAATGATAGAAACTTTTGTTGTCCCACTCATTTTCATGCGATATAATAGAAGAATATTATTTCTTTTAATTGTTTATTTTCGAGTTTATTAAAGCGGAATAAGCAAAACAATCGTTGTTAATACATTTAAGAACTCTATAGAAAAATAAAATAAATAATTTCTTAAATTATACTATTCTTCAATATATTCTTTTGGCTAAAATATTCCTCTTTTTGGTTTTTGCATGTATCAGAGATTAATCTAAAAAGCTTACACAAAAAAGAAAGAAAGAGTCGACTGTGACAAAGGAAAAGTCATGAACCATCGCTTTATCATCATTCTCTTTGCTAAAAACTCACAACCACCCAAGTATTCGATTCTCATGGAGATGAACAAATTAAGCAAATAATGCATGTTGAGAGAGAGAAAGAGATCCACAATGATTCCTTCATGCTAAAAGCTTCTTTAGAACACGATACATGTATCATGTAAGTAGAAATATAAAAACATGATATAAACGACCCATTCATATAAAGATAGCAACATTTCTTGTTATATAGAGAGTCTTTCATAGGATACATGAATTAAAATTAAGGATTACCAAACCCACTCACTCCTCGCTCCAAACCAAATATCAATCATCTCTCATAAGTCAACTCTCATATCTTCTCCTATAAATACTCTACATCCTCTTCATCCCTCTACTACACAACAATCACAAAACATATATATATATATATCCCCAAAGAGCTCATTTCATCTCTCTCTCCAATGGATCATGAGGAAATTCCATCAATGCCCTCAACGCCGGCGACAACACCGGGGACTCCAGGAGCACCACTCTTTGGAGGATTCGAAGGGAAGAGAAATGGGCATAATGGTAAATACACACCAAAGTCACTTCTAAAAAGCTGCAAATGTTTCAGTGTTGAAAATGAATGGGCTCTTGAAGATGGAAGACTCCCACCAGTTTCTTGCTCTCTCCCTCCTCCTAACGTCTCCCTCTACCGTAAGGTGCGTACAATACAAACACATTCTTGTTACAATTACGCTTTTACCCCTCCATACATAATCACATAAAGATATACATGTAACATGTGTATGTGTGCAGTTGGGTGCAGAGTTTGTGGGGACATTGATACTGATCTTCGCCGGAACAGCCACGGCGATTGTGAATCAGAAGACAGAAGGAGCCGTGACGCTTATAGGCTGTGCGGCCTCTGCTGGTTTGGCGGTTATGATCGTTATTTTGTCGACCGGTCACATCTCCGGCGCACATCTCAATCCGGCTGTCACCATTGCCTTTGCTGCTCTTAAACACTTCCCTTGGAAGCACGTCAGTACTTTTACTTTTATTTTATTTATATACATTTTTGGATGAATTTATAGACATGCACATGCACCTTCAATTAAATCTTAACATATGGGTTAATCAAAACACATAAGAGTTAAATTATGTGTTTTAAAAAATCAGGTGCCGGTGTACATCGGAGCTCAGGTGATGGCGTCGGTGTGTGCGGCGTTTGCACTGAAAGCAGTTTTTGAACCGACGATGAGCGGTGGCGTGACGGTGCCGACGGTGGCTCTCAGCCAAGCTTTCGCCTTGGAGTTCATTATCAGTTTCAACCTTATGTTCGTTGTCACTGCCGTCGCCACCGACACTAGAGCTGTAAGCTACGAAACAATTAATTCTTTAAAAAGCATTTGAAGAATCTTGTTGAAACACTTGGTTCGTGTCTGAAAATTACAGGTGGGAGAGTTGGCGGGAATAGCGGTAGGAGCAACGGTCATGCTTAACATACTCATAGCTGGGTAATCATCACTAGATGGATCTAAATCTCCATTTCTCCTCTTGTTTCTTTTATATAATTATAATTATGCTTATTGATCATGATCAACAGACCAGCAACTTCTGCTTCGATGAATCCTGTAAGAACACTTGGTCCGGCCATTGCAGCAAACAATTACAGAGGTATTTGGGTTTACCTTACTGCCCCAATCCTTGGAGCGTTAATCGGAGCAGGAACATACACGATCGTGAAGCTGCCAGAGGAAGACGAAGCACCCAAAGAGAAGAGGAGTTTCAGAAGATGATCCATGATAAAAAGACAAAAACTTGAAATCCATTCGCTATGTTACTCTGTTTTCATCACATGTGTATAATATAATCTCTGAAGCCAAATATATCATTATAAAAATTGCCAATGCCTTTTTTTTTAATCAAAACTTGCAACAGCGGTTTTTCAAGTATTGGTTTTTTCAGCCTCAATACAGATATTAAGGAAAACATAGCAAGTAGCTAGCGATTCATCGATTGCTGCTGCCTTCTTCTAATTCATTTTGTTGATGAGTTCGTTGATCTTATCTTCGCGGTTTCCAGCATCACCTCCTTCGCTGAAAACTTGTTTCTTACCGTGCAAAACACCAGCCTCGGGCTTGTTGAGTTTCAAGGGTCCCAAAAATCTCATAACTTCTCTGAAATGATCCCCAACCCTTGCAATCTCATTCACAAGGTCTTCTATGCCAAAGATTTTGTGTTCTCCTAGAGCCTAAGGTAACACAAGTTGGAATGATTAAGAACATCCTTATTGGTTATTATATGGACTAAGCTCTCCTATACTTGCACAGTTGAAAACTTTACCTGTTCGATTATGTTGTTGTCGGTAAGAGGAACAGGATTTCCCTCTATTATTGTGTATCCCTTTTTGAATATGAGGTCCTTAACGCTCTTATCATTCGGATATCTTCAAGAATGGTAAACATTGGTCAGCTCATAAGCAACAGCATGGAAATGGATCAGGGCAGGATTTTCTTTACGTACCCATAAGTGACGTAAGGCTGCACTTTCAGAAGCTTTTGGAACAGACCATCAGTTGCTTTGGCGAATACACCAGTAAAGACGCTCCTTAGTTGCAAACTGTTAAGAACCTTCTTGGTCTTTGGGTGCATATCATTCTTGCTGGTCACCAGAAAGAAAAGGGAGGGATGAGGAAACTTCCAAGGGGGGAAATAAAACCATTGGAGAATATCAATTACCCTTGTATGCGTATGATGAAAACCAGGTCTTTTTTTACTGGTGGAGGACAAGACTTTGGCCTCTTTACCCTTTGCTTCATCCGGATAAGATCTACTTCCTTCAGGGAAAAAAAATTAACAAAAATGAAAAACAGTTCAATTACAATGGACGATGCAATCTTAACGAAACAAACAAACAAACAACCAATATGATGTGTAGTAAAGTTAACAGTCTAAGAGATAGGTGAGGTGATAAAAACTAATTCAATCAACTTCAGCTCCACATAGAGGAATGAAAGATATTAGATTCAACCAAACATGCTTCCATGGATTACAAAACAAGTTCTAAGATGTAGACAAGTCTAGAAGCAAAATTAGAACTTGAGGTATATAAATCAATGGACAGTGACTAAAAAGGACGAGCAAAGTTATATCAGAAAGCAAATGATTCTGAATATATCAATGAATATTCAGACGCACCTTAGCCCTGAACTCAAGCACAAAATCTTCAGGCCGTTTGATATCAGAGACTTTCTTCTGCTTCTTCTTGCCGAAATTTCCCAACTCTAGTTGCTTCTTCCTGATAAAGGCAAGCTCATCCCTCTTCTTCCGCTTCTTAAGTATCACCTCCGGTATGTAGTCCAACCCCTTAGCTTCTTCTTCAGCCATTATCTCTACTCTTTCTTTCTACAAACACAAACAGATGTCAGATTCTTATACACAAGGTAATGAAAACTTGCATCAACACGAAAAGTAAGAAACAAAATACTTGATCATGAAAGCAAAGCCATTATATTATATCTCCAAATTGCACAATATTAGCGAACACCGACAAAAGAAAAGAAAACAAAATTACCGGTGGCGACGAAGCAATTGAACGGCGGCTGAAGGAATTCGGCGGCAATATCGTAGTTGGCTGCAATGGCCGAGAACCCCTTTGAGATTCTAGGGTTTATCAACGTAACTCTCTTTTTATTAACAACTTTGCCACCAGACCTAATTACGAAGCGGGTCAAACCTATCAAACTAGGCTTAAAAGCCCATTATTACTGGGCTTATGGGCCTAACTGCCTTTCAATGAGTGAGCCCACTGTTTAGAGGATACTCTGTTTTTCCATTACTCATCAATCACAGGAAAATTAGTATATACTGTAAAGTTGTTTATGATTTATTCTTAATCAAATCAATTGTTTATTACTTAAGTATGTAGCTTTAGACGAACTTAGGACGTTCTATTTTATTTTTTTTTGGTTAGTAAAGAAAGAATGAGAGGGTGGTCCATATATTTTTGGTGTGGAGGTTGGACCGACAAGGTAATCTAGGAGGAGATATACTGTCGAAATTGATTAGACAAAGCAAAAATAAATACAAAAATGCATCACCTCACAAGTCACTACGATGAAAGCAAAAAAAAATGTACTTTTGAAACTAAAGCTGGATGTGTTTTTTTGTGTGTGTCAATTTAAAAGAAATCAATAATAAATGGTGGGGAATCATATGTTGGTGGTAAGATCACATTTGGATGTATTAAAAATTGAACCACCGGTATGACTACTTCGTAATTTGATTGTCTTAGGGCAAGTTCGTTTGCTCATCTAGATGAACCATCTGGATGAAGATGGTTATTGATGTTCGTTTAGTGTCAAAAATGAACATCATCCAAATGGATCATCTGAATGAGTTTTAAAAATTTACACTAATTTTCAAAACTCATCTGGATGAGCCAAATCGGTGCATCTTCATCCGGATGAGTCTTCCAAAGGCATCCAATAAATCTAAACCGCTAAAATTGCAAAAACCGTAAAATTACACTTTCTCATCAAAACCACCAAAATTGCATTTTTCTGCCAAAACCATAAAATCGCATTTTCTCGCCAAAACCGCAGAATCGCATTTTCCCACCAAAACCGCCAAAACACATTTTTGCGCCAAAACCGTAAAATCGCATTTTACCGACAAAACCGAAAAATTGCATTTGTCCGCCAAAACCGCACAATCGCATTTTCCTGCCAAAACCGTAAAATCGCATTTTCTCACCAAAACCGGCAAAACACATTTTTCCGCCAAAACCACAAAATCGCATTTTTCCTGCCAAAACCGTAAAATCGCATTTTTCCGCCAAAATCGCGAAATCGCATTTTCCTGCCAAAACCGTAAAATCACATTTTCCCATCAAAACCGCAAAATCACATTTTCCCGCCAAAACCGCAAAATCACATTTTCCCACTAAAACCGCAAAATCGCATTTTCCCGTCAAAACTGTAAAATCACATTTTCCCGNAAAAACGCATTTTCCTGCCAAAACCGCAAAATCGCATTTTTCTGCCAAAACCGCAAAATCGTATTTTCCCGCTAAAACAATAAAATCACATTTTCCCATCAAAACCGCAAAATCACATTTTCCCGCCAAAACCTTAAAATCGCATTTTCTCGGTAAAACCGCAAAATCGTATTTTTTTGCCAAACCCGCAAAATCTCATTTTCCCGCTAAAAACAGTAAAATCGTAAATTTATAAATGTGAAAAATAACAATTTGAAAATTATTTAGTTGTAAATATAATGTAAAACATAAAATATATCAATAAGATTAAAAGTAATATTATTTTAGTAGTTTGATATTAAATGTATCTGGATGAAGATGCAAATTTTTTAAAAACGAACTCATATGCATACAGATGCTTCATCCAGATGCATGTGGAAAAAAATGAATATTATCTAGATGGACCATTCAGATGGATCCTCTAGATGGACCATCTAGATGAATCTTCCAACTGAAGAAACGAACATGGCATTACTATATATTTTTTTGGTTAAACGACTACTTCAAGGAAATCGTAATCTCAATAATTGGCCAAACTGTTTAGACATAGATATAAAACTTCAAATGCATTTGATATCATCAATTGAGGTTGTACTTTACGTTTAAAAACAAAACGATCGTGCCATTATATTTACGTACGTGTTTATACAATCATAAGTTTTTTAATTTATTCAAAGCCACGAATAAAAATAATCATATATTACACAAAAAAAAAAGAAATGTTCTACAAATACAACTTTGTTTCTGGATAAACCACCAATACAACATAAACAGAAAGAGAAAACAAAAAAAAGGAACTGATTTAACAGTTTAGTTGACTTATACCAATGGTGTATGGTTTTGTAAGTTAACAAGAATGAATATATAATCATAATCAATGATTAATGACATTTTTATTATGAGATGGATCTGTATGGTTTTCCAGTTTTGGACATTCAACCGAAAACGGGAAAATGGGTTTAAAAAAAATAGAAACGAAAGGGATTGTCGGGGAGATTTGATTGGCTTCATAATCCTTGTCCAAAGTGCTAACTTACCTAACACTGAAACAAATAAAGACAGCTTCTCATTTCGGGCTTTGAATCAAACGTCTCACCTAAACCCTATTTAAATGGAACTACGTACATACGGTATATATATGTTTATAATTCTTTAAAAAAAACCGTTTATAATGAAAAAACGATAGTAAAATTACAAAAGAAAAGAAAAGAAAAACGAGGTGTCAACAAAGACAAACTCATTTGATTAAGATAGAGCTACTTATAGCATTTATTACAATAGGCATAACATGAAATCATGAACACTCATTAATCATGTTTCCAAGTAATTCAATAATTCATATAATTACAACATTCAGTTTTCTTCTTTTTTCAAGTGTCCACTACAATACAATTGCATGTGTGGGCTCTGTAGCTCTAGGTCAGATTGCACACATCAAAAGTGTCCTTTTCTCTTTAAACATCATTCATTTTATAAAAAAAAGGTCACATGTCCGTCCAATTCCATAAATAGAACTCACACTTCACTTCCCACGACCACATCACTTCACATCTATATCCAATTTTTACTTTCCTTCTCTTTAAATATTCTCTCTAGGCTAAATACACAAAATATCCATGGATCCTTCCATCAAAGGATATCAAGAAATGTTAAAAATCAAGAAACCAGGTCATCAAGATCTTGAGTTGGGTTTGACCCTTTTGCCACGCGGCACAACCTCATCAGAGCTAAATCTCATTGATTCTTTCAAGACTTCTCATCATCAAGAACATTTGGAAGATCCTAGAGTGTTCTCATGCAACTATTGTCAAAGAAAGTTCTATAGCTCACAAGCACTAGGCGGCCACCAAAACGCTCACAAACGCGAACGCACTTTAGCCAAACGCGGACAGTACTCCAAGATGAGTATCTCCTCCTCTATCTCTCCTTCTTCAGCGTTTGCGTTTGGCCACGGTTCAGTCAGCCGATTCGCAAGCATGGCATCGTTACCGTTACATGGCTCGGCGAATAACATATCAACTTTAGGGATTCAAACTCATTCAACGATCCATAAACCCTTTTTAGGAAGACATACACCGAATTTAAGTCATGTTTTCAGACAACGTATTCACCAGAAATCGGCAATCGGAAAGATGATGCCTGAGAAATTTCACCTTGAAGTCGCCAACAGTCATAACAGTGACATTATCGCTGCTAAGTTGGGGAGGATTGGACATTACAATAGCAATCAAGAAGATCATAATCAGTTTAAGATTGACCTGACTCTTAAGCTATGATCATTGTCATCTTCTTTTTAGTCTTTCTTATAACTTTTTGGTGTTTTACTGGCTTTTTATTCTTATCTTTGTTTGATATAATGATTGACTGCAGGATGTGTTAAGAGTTCATTAATTAAGTTGTACTTTTTTGTTCTTAATATATTCTGGTGTAGTTCGATATTTGAGGTCTACTTTAAGGCTCTGTAGTACAATACTCAAAACTATATATTGAATTGGATTATGGAGAAAATGTTAGGTATTCCACATATATTACTCGACTAGCCTAATTATTATAATCATAAATATATATGGATATCACATGTATAAAACAATATCCCATATACACAGCAAATAAAATGTCATCTGTTACAATTCAAGTGAGATTAACCCCGCATTCAATAAATATATTTATTCAAAAACGATGGAATTACAAAATATTGTGGAATAGTCACTTTGCACACCAAAAAAATATAGTCATTAAATTAAAAAAAAAAAAACAAAACAAAATATGTCCTACGGTATACGCATTATTGCCCGCTAGATTGTCACCGATTTATTAGGCGTGAACTGACTTTATTAGTCAATCGATATTAATATTTTTTTAATATAAATCATGTATATTGCTTTAAAGAAAATCGTTTATAATCGTTGACAAGAAAGTAAAAATAAATTATAGTCTAGTGGACGATTTAATATAGTATATCAAATGACAAAACAAATCAGCAAAAAAATATTTTACGTTTCTTAAGAAAAAAAATATAGAGTGGATACAATGTGATTATCGAAGAGAGGTCCTACATGTAGTTAAAAGAAACAGACATTAATATACAAGTGAAGAGTTCTTGTAATGATATACAGGTGAAGAGTTCTTCGTCAGAGGTTGTTGTTTTCATCGCCATGTGACTTTTTAATCTAATCTTGTCACGTCGCTATTATTATTTCACAATTTTATCACCATTATATAAGATAAAATTTGGCCATTATTTAATCTAATCGATAATTACTCAGAGAAAAATTATCTGCGTTATTGCATATATTTACAATGATTACATTTGTTACTTCACATTTCACAATTACGTTTTTGTAATGATATGTGACCATGTGGGTGAGAGGGATCTATTAGTGAAAATTTCATTATTATCTAGGATTTAGTGAATTATAACCCAAAGATTCTGTGAAGTTTACTTTGAGTGGGTCCGTATCAAGTTGATGCTTACATTAAAGATAATGAATATAATGCTAATCATTGCAATTAACAATCAATATTTTCCACAAATCAAGATGTTAACGATGCGGAAATCATGTAGTTATGCACCATAATTACCTCACTAATCCCCACATTATCCTAATACGTCACGTCGATTAAGATTTTTAAGTGGATACCAAAATCATATTTCACAGTGGGAAAAGATCCAAATTTCTTTAGATAATGACGTTTTCGTTTTAGCCCTATAATATAACCTCATGATTATTCATCAAAGAGTGAAATTCGACCAAAAAACAGAATCAAATAAAAAAAGAAAAAATATCCGAACTCGAAAAATAAATATATATTTGAGAAATAACAAAAGACGGTAACAAACCGATTGAAACTAAATTTAAAATCAACCTTTCCTATATTTTTCCTAAATATAATATATTTTTTTGTTTAAAACCAAAACGGAATCAAACACAACTAACCGTATAAGTCCAAATTCGGAATCTAATCCATAGAACTGAGATTTACGGAATGTCTTTCCTAATAAAATGGATTCAGCTCGCTTGTCCCTTTAACTTCTGGTGTTTCACAGTAAATCCACACTAGGGAATTAAAAACTTAATAAAACAAAACAAATCTATGGAGTTGCTCCTCTGTTAAGGAACACTAGAATTGATTTGGAAGTCACCAGTTCAGACAAAAGTGTTAGATAGCAAGGGGGAAAGAAAGTTACCCAAGAAGTCCTCATTTCACAAACTTCACTTTCTAATTTTCAATCTCCACTTCTGGTGAGAAACAGAGCAAACAAGAAACACCACAAACATGAGAAATGTATATCTGAAATGATGTGAATATGTGACCGTCCAACCTCGTAATTATGCAACTAGAGTAGTTTTTACACAATCTGCAAGCTAAGAACACAGTCTTGCAATTGAATCTATTTTTAAGCATATCCAAATCAAAGAGAGTCATACTCACATACACACTGCATTCCGAGGACAAGACTTTTGATGCCTATTTCTGCTCGACATAAGATTTAACGCTCTCCATCCATCTAACGTATTCGCCTTTTTCTTTGTTCTTCATATAACGATGCAAGAAAACAGCAAGCTCGTCGCCTATACCTCTTTCCTCTAAAAATTGATAAAGAGCGTCTTGAAGTTCATCATCCAATTCCCTGTAATAACCAAAGGAAACACAATAACTTTACCTTTTTCACAGTAATCCTATATCTCAATTTTTTCAAGTCAGCGTACTCAAATTCTGGTCCACCGTAGGAAGACGGTGGTGCACTCTTGATGCCTTTCCGAATGCAGAGCTTCGATATCTCTATGGTATCTGGCCAAGCAGAACACATAATCTCTAAGGTTTCACCAGCACCGCCCTTAGAGATGTTGACAATGAAAGTGATGTGAAGAACAAATTCAGGTTCCGTGCTGGTAGATTTTGATGTCGGAACTGATCTATCAAACATGGTTGCTTCAATTTTGATGTCTTCTTTCTCCCCAAATTTCCTTCTCAAGCTAATCCACTGCTCTCCAGGCCGTTCATCCACAGTGAATGGACCAAAACTGCTAGGAGGCTGCGAATGTGTACAACCAAAATTAGCCAATGTAATAAATATCAGAATTTCACGTAAAGGCAGGCATACAGGTTCAACAAGACAAACCAGAAAGTTTCTCTTTCGTCATTAGCTAACATTAGAACTTACTACTTACTAGAGAGGTCACCTGAGAGATGTAAATATTTTCTTCATTACTCATCCCATAGTAAGTTTACAAATTGTATCAACCTAAGTTTCGTAGATCAACATTTATATGATTCACAGGCCAAACCAATCAATACATGTATAAAACTAATACAAAATCAGATTCCCAAAAGTATCTAGCTTTTAGCCATCGACATATATCCCAAGAAAAGAAATTCATAGAATACCTGAAGAGGAGGCGAGCGATCGAGTTCGTAATCAATTTCGTTACGGATTAGCCGCAAAATGTTTCCCTGGAAAGCTGATTTCTGCATTTCTGAGACGTAACTCCCCGAGCTTACACATCTGCGGCTGATTAAAAATTGATTCGAGGGGAAACCAATTTTACGGTTCCGATACGCAATTGAAGGAGAGAAATTAGAGAAGACAGTTCTTTTTAGACATCTGAAGAAGCGAGCCATTGACAGAGATGAAGCGCAGAGCAGTAGATTTGGGTTAAGATGATTACCTTAGGGTTTAGCTGTTTTAAGAAGCTTCATCGTACGGCTAATCGGGCGTTCTGGTTTGGGGGTAAGCTAATCTACACCGTCAATAAAATTCGTTATATTTATTATTTGCAAATGGTTCGAAAAAAAGAAAGGTCTTTTTTGTTGGCGGCAAATGTGATTCTCCCGCCCATCCCGACCAATAGAAAATTTTACTCCCTCTTTCTCAATCTCATCCTTTGACGTTTCAATCAGTATTGGCTTCAAATTCAATGGCGACAGAGTACGAGCGCAAAAGATTGGCGAACATAAGACGGAACGATGAGATGATGGCTATTAGGGACTTATGATATAAATATCGTATAGTATATCGTATAGTAGGCTGCTTCTTCGTTTTCCAGGCGATAGGAGAATTACCCAACATGACCACATAACTAGTACGAGATTTGCGAGAGAGTGGACAAGCTGCCCAATCAGCATCACAATAACCCGTGAGCTGCAAACTAGAATCAGAACTCAACACAATCCCTTGACCCGGACAACCTTTTAAATAACGCACTGCCCTCAGTGCTGCTTCCCAATGCTTCTTTCGTGGTTGCTGCATGAATTGTGCCAACATGTGCACAACATAAGACATTTCAGGCTTAGTAAACGTAAGATATACCAAACGACCCACGAGTCTCCTATAACGATCCGGATCTCCAAAGAAATCACCTTCATCCGTAGCCAACTTATGATTCTGCTCGATAGGAGTCGTCACAGGTTTACTCCCCAACAATCCGCATTCTTTCACAATATCCAAGACATACTTTCTCTGTGAAAGATAAAATCCCTCCGGCGAACGAGACACTTCAATACCAAGGAAATACTTTAATGGACCCAAATCTTTCATATGGAAGCATTGGCTGAGATAACCTTTAAACTTCGAGATAGCAAGAGGATCATTACCACCAATCAACAAGTCATCAACATAAATGAGAACATAGAGTCTCATCGAACCACGAACCAGAGTAAATAATGAATAATCTGGTTTGTTTTGTACAAATCCATATCCTCGTAAAGCTGCTGTAAGCTTAGAAAACCAGCACCGCGGCGCTTGACGCAATCCATACAACGACTTCTTCAACTTACAAACTTTGGTCTTGTCAGTAGATGAAAACCCCGGTGGCAATTTCATGTACACCTCTTCCTCAAGATCTCCATGAAGGAACGCATTATGAACGTCCATCTGGTGAACTTCCCAATTTTTGACTGCCGCTATTTTCAGAAACATCCGTATTGTTGTCATCTTGACCACCGGTGCAAAAGTTTCATCGAAATCTATCCCTTCTATCTGACGATTCCCAAATGCAACCAACCTCGCTTTAAACCTTTCAACATCACCATTCGACTTATATTTAATTGTGAACACCCAACGACACCCAATAGCCTTTTTATTTGGTGGAAGATCCGTAATATCCCACGTTTCATTCTCCTCAAGGGCTGTAACTTCACTCGACATAGCTTTTCTCCACCTTTCATCTTTGATAGCTTCAGCATAACAAGTAGGTTCATATCCAGCAGTAATGGCAGCGAGAAACGCTTGCTGTGAGGAGGAAAATTTTTCACAAGTGACATAATGCGATATAGGGTATTGAACCGTACCTTGAGTTGATGATTCTGATTGAAGCGGAGCAGGGGAGAGAGGCAAGGGGTCTATAGAGCACTGTGTAGTGTAGAGCACGTAGTCATTGAGACGAGTCGATCAAGTTCGTTCGCGATGCCCTCTACCCAAAGGAGCGGCGTCCAAATTTTGTTCAACCTCACCAACATCAACAGGAGCCTGTTCAATCGGCGATATAGCAACAGGTTCAACCACTGTTTCTTGATCCCGTTCGTCAACAGCCACATCATGAGTCTCCATATACTTCTCCACAAAATCATCATCATAGTTGATAGCCGGCGGTGGTAGAAGAGCCTCCAAAGGTGAATTCTGTTGTCTAAGTGATTGAAAGGAAAACTCTGATTCTTCAAAGACCACATCTCTTGACACAAAAAACTCCTCTTTCTCAATATCATAAACTCTCCACCCCTTTTGTCCAAATGGATATCCCATAAATACACAACGACGACTTCGCTCTCCAAATTTATCCTTATCCCTAGAAACTTTGTGAGCAAAGCATAAGCTCCCAAAGACTCTAATTGTATCAAACGTCGGAGTCTTCCCATACAGCAGCTCAAATGGAGTCTTACCATGTAACACATTCGATGGAGTACGATTAATCAGATGACACGCCGTTAAAACGCACTCCCCCCAAAACCGAATCGGCATGTTAGCCTGAAACATCAACGACCGGGCAACATTGAGTATATGCCTATGCTTTCTCTCTACACGACCATTTTGTTGTGGTGTATAGACACAACTCGTTTGGTGTATCACTCCCTCAGCTGCAAAAAAAGACTTCATACTCATGAATTCACCTCCATTATCACTCCGAACCATCCGAACCTTCTTATCAAAATTGTCGTTCCACCATTTTAAAGAAATTCTTAAGAGTTTCTGCAACTTCACTCTTGGCACGCAATAAATAAACCCAAACAGCACGAGAATAATCATCCACTACAGTAAGAAAGTAAGCTGCACCCGAGGAGGAAAGAGTTCGATAAGCACCCCAAATATCACAATGTATTAAATCAAAAACTCCAGCAGCTTTATTAGAACTTTCAGGAAAACTATCCCGGGTTTGTTTTGCCCGCAAACAAATATCACAAACTGTTTCAGACTCAACACGTTTCTCAAAATCCAAAGAACTCGATAAATAAGATAAAACACGACTCGACGGATGACCAAGACGACGATGCCACAAACTGAACGAACCCGAACTGACTGCTTTGTTGCTCTTCGTCCCAATGACCCCACTGAAAACATAGACTCCCCCGCACTCTTCACCTGCTCCAATCAGCATCTTCGAGGTACGGTCCTGCAAAACGCATAATTCATCAGTGAAAGTAAGTGACCCTTTGATAGTTTTAAGAAGCTTTGCAACAGAAATCAGATTGCAAGTTAAATCTGCAGAATATAAGACTCCTTTAAGCCATAAATCTCCCCCTAAACACACATCTCCCTGTTTGGTAGCCAAAGCACTATCTCCATCAGGTAATCCAATCAAACAAGGAACAATATCCGTGATATTGTTAAGAAAATCAATATTCCATGTCATATGATGTGAAGCTCCTGTATCAATAATAAATTCTCTACATTTTGTCATACCATTCAGCTTCTCATTACTCTTAGATTTTTGAGAAGAGAGAAAACTTAAGAGTGACGTCCATTGGTCATCACTAAGTTGCGGTAAGGAGCTCCGATCATAGTCACCGGTCGTTTTTGTTGCATTCGCCTGTCCACCCAAAGCAGGTGTGATGTGGGCTGCGTTAGCTCGTCCAACTGTTCCTCTTCCTCTACCAAATCTCCCTGCAGCACCACCACCACGTCCATACCGTCCACGAGTACCATTGCCTCTGCCACGTTCACTAAAATCTCTTCCTCGCTCTCCCCACCATTCTGGATAGCCATTGACTTGAAAGCAATCAGATTGTGCATGGCCATACTTACCACAGTGAGTACAGGTCACGTCTTTTTCCCGCTGCTGAAACGAAGACGTGTTCCCCCGAAATCCTGCTTTCGCCGAGAAACCAACAACCTCTGTGGGAAGATCTCTGTTTCTTGTCATTGTTTGTTGTCGTTCTTCACGAATAATGCGTTGGTAGACTTGGGAAAGCTTTGGAAGTGGCTCAATGCTTGTAATCGTAGAGCGCACCGTCCCAAATCTCGTTGAGTCCAAGCCCATCAAAAACGTATTAGTCCTTTCTTCATCTCTGTCTTCCTCCAACTGTGTTGCGATTTCTCCACAACGACAGGAACGAATAGGCTTATAGATTGCGAATTCATCCCACATCTTTTTGAGTTTACCAAAATACACCATCACTGTGTCACCATTCTGCCTGCAATTTGCTATATCAGTCCGAAGCTCACTGATACGAGGTCCATTCCCAGCCGAAAATTGCAATTTCAAATCATCCCATAAAACCTTCGCTTCATCCACCATGGAAATCGAAGTCTTGAGCGTTGGCTCAATTGTGTTCATTATCCAAGCTACAAGCATTGAATTGACAACCTCCCACTGTTCGATCTCATCTTCTGCTTCTGGTTTTGTCAAGGATCCATCGATGAATCCAAGCTTCCGTTTCGTTCGCAAGGCATTCCGCACATGCTTAGCCCAATCTTCATAGTTTTCACCCTTCAGTTGCACCGTGGTTATCAAGTTACCAGGTCCATCTGATGGATGCAAGTAGAACGGTGACAAAGATTTGTCAACCGTTGTTACACCCTTGTTGCCGCCTTCCGCGTCTGCCATTGATCTCCACTTGCTCTTCTCTGTTTTGTTAAAAACACGTCTTTTCTAGGATCTCTGCTCTGATACCATGACAAAGTGAGAAGAGAATGTTCTGCAGTTCTTATTCATAGGTTAAAAGTATATATACAACCAATGTAAACCCTAAGTACATACTCTAGAATGATCTAATATTAACATAACGAGAGATATGGAAATATACTATACGATATTTATATCATCAGTCCCTAATAATGGCGGCCCTCAATGTCCATGCCAAAGCTTATCTTCTCTCCGCCGCTACAAAACGCCCTCGAGATGACTCTAAATCGTCGTTTGTAAAGAAGAAGCAGAACAAACCTGAAACGCCCATTGTTATTCGGCAGTCTCTACGCACCAAAGGCTTGAATCCAGATTCCTGTGGCTTACCTTATGGCTATTCAGATTATCCCAAACGTATGGCTCCTCCCCACAAGTCATCGGCTCGTCTATTGGCTCCTCTGCCCTTGGATGCGGCTTATCATGGAGAGGGTTCTCATAACCAATTCGTTGAGACTATTCTGGGTATTACGAGAAAGCCTATGGTTAATGGAGAACCTGGAACGGTTAAGGTCTGTGATATGGAGAATGAGTCTCCTATGGTTCCTAGATATCGTAGCACTAGGAGTTCTGCTCGCCTATCTAATGTTGTTGTCCATGAGGAAGAACCAGATTCCTCTTGTTACCATGTGAAGCCTGAGAAAATTGAGTTTGATGGTGGTTTTGATCTGGGATCCTTGAGTTTAGAACCGCATAATGTAGCACGTGTTGTGCCTGAGAGGATTTTGGTTGTGAAGTTCTTACCTTGCAAGGATGTTAAGATGATTGCTGCAGGGGATAAACTTGGCAATGTTGGGTTTTGGAAATTGGATTGCGAGAATGTGGAAGATGATGGGATATATATATTCCATCCTCACAGTGCCCCAGTTTCATCTCTAGTGTTTCAGCAAAACTCTTTCTCAAGGGTAAAGTTTTTTTTACTTGAAAGGACTTGTCTCTGAAACTTTGGTAGCTAAAAAGTATCTCTTTTTGTAGTTAATTCATTTCGTAAGCTCTTTCTCGTTTGTGCATTTTATGGCTGGCAGGTTATTAGCAGCAGCTATGATGGTCTCATCCGGTTAATGGATGTTGAAAAGTTGGTTTTTGATCTGGCTTATTCGAGCGATGAATCTATATTTTCCCTCTCGCAGAGACCAAATGATGAGCAAAGCTTATACTTTGGTGTGGGGTATGGAATGTTCAATATAAGGGACCTCCGAGCAGGAAAGTCATTTTCCCACTGGGATTTACATGAAAACAGGATAAACTCTATAGACTTCAACCCGCAAAATCCCCATGTCATGGCTACAAGTTCCACAGATGGGACTGCTTGCCTTTGGGACTTGAGAAGCATGGGAGCTAAAAAACCAAATACATTAAGGACTGTAAATCATTCTAGGGCTGTGCAGTCTGCTTATTTCTCACCTTCTGGCCTTTCGCTTGCAACTACAAGGTATCTATTTTATGAAGTACAAATATCGATTTTAATAATCTCTTTGGTTCAAGAACTCACATCAGATGTTGTTTGTTTTGTTTGGATCATTAATATATGCTCCACATGTGTTACGGTATAACTGATTTACTTTGTAGCTCTCTCAATTACTTCTTTTCCTGCATCGATAAAATGTGGAATGCTAGTGGTCGTTCTCTGGTGTTTGTGAAACTCTTGCTTTGATTTCCTTGTAGTGTTGACAACAATCTTGGTATTCTAAGCGGCGCCAATTTTGAGGATACTTCCATGATATATCACGATAATAGCAGCAGCTGGTGGATCTCCAGTTTCAGGTATGCTCCAGCACTTTGTACCATAATAAGCTCTCGGTTCCAGCACTGCACAAGCAATTGTTAAGAGTCTTTCACTACTCCTATGACCATCGATACACACTCATTTTCCACATTGTTTACATGCTTGCAGGGGAGTATGGGGGTGGGATGATTCATACATCTTTGTGGCCAATCGGTCAAAAAGAATTGATGTGATCTCTCCGAGACTAAGGCGAACAGTGAAGGAACTGCATAATCCTCTTATGAGAGCTACTCCATGCAGACTGCATTGCCATCCTCTTAATGTTGGGATGCTTGCAGGATCCACTGCTGGAGGACAGGTCTATGTTTGGACAACAAAGTAGCACACTTGGCCATTTTCAATCAGCACGAGGTGTAGTGTTGTTTTGTTCTGTCGTAGAGAAATGTATTTGTTTGGAACTGAGTTTCTTAAATTTTTGTACTGTAGATCTAAAAGCTTAAAGTTCAGTCCTTGTGATCTGTATTAATCCTAAAGTGAGTCAACAATTGAAAGCAAAATGAGAGACTTGCATCGACTCTACTGCATTAGTTCCAAAAGCAAAAAATAACCCAGAGAAGAGTATATCCTTCTTCAGCTACCACCTAAGTCTCCGTTCTAATCATCTCAATGCGGTCCAGGCGAATCCACATTTGCTGGACTCTCACCCGGTTTCAGTGTTTTTCTCGGTTTCAAATCTTCATTTGGGGGGAGTTTAGTAGATTGATCTTCTTGGGTTTTGGTTGGTGCATTCCCTGAAGATTTCTTTGTTTCCAAAACAATCTCTTTTATTGTCTCTTCGATTTTTCCCAGTCTCTTTTTCATCTCCATTAGCTCTTCCTGAGACTTGGTTGCTGCTTCTTCTTCTAACGCCTTCTGCTCAGCTTCTTCTTTCTCTTTCTTTTCTTCTTCTTTCCTTTTCTTCTCTCCAAGTTCCTGAGAATAAGTCCAATATCATGAGGCATATGCTCAGAAAATACAAGCAGCATGGCCAGAATGAACATGGAGGACAAACATTAAGACATCACCCAAATCTTCAGAAACTCATCAGTTTAATAATGAACAAGAACTTTAACTCACTGCGTCCATGATCTTCATTTTATGGCGAGCATATTGAGCAACCAGATACACAGCTGTCACAGGAAAGTATAGCCATTTAAACAAGGAACATTGAAATCTTTGACAGAAACATTAAACAGAACACTTAAGAGAGAAATTTGAAGGGAGTGAACTGCAATACCTACAGACGGCAAGCAGACGATAATGAATTGCACCACATGCCAATCAAACCTAACACAAAGCAAAATCCACATGAGGACATACTACAAAAAAAAACTCAACTTACTTTAAGAGGTAGTTTCAGAAAGGCAGTTATATAATTGAAAACGCAGTTCACTAATCTTCCCGCTTGTTTCGGCATAAAGAAGCTAACAGTTCTAAATTTCTAAGGTTATGTGACATTACTATTGTCTAAGTTTTATCGATTTTTTCCTGCATCAAGAGATCCCAAGCTATCTGGTAACTCGAAAAATAGTGTCTTTCCATGATTTATAGTTCACTGAAACATGAATCAACCCTACATCACCAAATTACAGATTTTCGTTCATCATTGAAGCCGATGTTGCAGAAACTAAACCAAGGACATGATCGGCGAATAATGGTAGCAGAAATTGAAAACCCATCAAAAGAAATTGCTACCCTTAAAACCCAAAATCTCCAGGCAGAAATTACCCAAATTTATTCTTCTTCGGTGGTTCAGTGAACAAGATCTTCGCAGCGGTCACGAAATCGAGCTTATCGAGTTTCTTGTAGGTCTCATCGTAGCGGGAAACACTAGATTCAGTCTCGCTGTACTGAGCAACACTAGATTCCGTCTTCTCGAGCTTGTTCCCACCATTCTCTCCTTTAGTGCAGAGACGTCGGATCCTGTAAAGCTTCAACCGGGTCGAGAATCCGACCCACGAGCCTCTGCCGCGAATCATCCTGATTTCTCCCGGCGACAGCTCCACCACGACTCTGCAACTCGCGCATTTTCCAGACAAATCAGCGTTTCAAAACGCAGCTTTGAGGCTAGTGGGTTTCCGGGTTAACCGGATCACTTATACCCTTCGGTCCGATACGATTTAAAAAATGTAAACCGGATTTCTTTATTGTGATATGATATGACTTGTAAATTGTAATCAAGATATAAGGCTTTTAATAAAGGGAACTTAGCAAAGTAATGACACACTTGAATCAAATTGGTATCTTTGTTATTTTCCAATGGTCTCTTTCACTTTGCCTTTTTCCAGCTCTGGAGACTATTTGTGAGCTAAGATGTGGACCTCTTTTGTCCTTTTAAAAAAACAAATTGTTATAATTATTATAATATGCTAGCCAAACATTTTATTTTGAATTTAACCAAGGCAAATTAGTGGCAGGCCTCTAAATATTTCATATTTTCAAGATAGAAAGTTGAACTTTTCATACAACTCGTAACTCTTAAGTTTATAGTCTTTACGACATCTTACACATTATTATATTTGTTAAAATATGTAGTTTTAGTAAATGTTTATTTTTATTGATTGCCTAAGGATATACGCCAAATAATTAATTAAAATGTTGTTATGTGTGCACCCTCGTCCAAGAAGCACACATCGATATATAATTAGTACTTATAAGTTTTACAATCGAATAATATTGTACTATCCCACTTTGCAGTTTGCACCATAATTAGTCGCACCACTTCCACACATTAATTTAAATTTATTACATTTTAAGTCAATTAAAAAGAAAAAGGAGGGTCTCGAGACAAAAGTCGAGCCAAAGATAAGGAATATTAAGCTTTATATTGGAGGACCCCAACCCATATAATAAACTGTAAATTATTAAAGCATACCGCCAATATTAATTTAAGTTTCTAGGCATTAATAAACCACTGAAATATAACGATTCTTGTAACCGAGCCGTATAGGAATTTAATTCGTTCGCGAATCGTGATAGTCTTTTATGAAAAAATCATAAATACGCCAAGTGAAAACAAAGTAAATTTCCACACAAAAAAAAAAAATATTTATGGAAGAATATGATTAGGCATTGTTTATTCAAGATTCTCAAAACTCATAACTAACCAAGTCTTTTCTTCTCCTTCAACTCCTAAATCGAAAAGGGAAAATATAATTGACATCGGAAACCTCAGAAGACAAGTAGTTGGCATTTTGCGTAATTATGTTGAATTGAAAAGGGTAAATTATCATCAACTCGGACAGTTATATAGAAGGAGCCATCTTCCATCGGAAAGAACTTCCGTCCGGCCGCTTTCTGCCGCCGGTGATACTCTCTCTCCTCTGTCTTTCTCCCTCTCTCTATCTTTTTCTCTAAGGTGGTCCGAGAAAATTTGAGAAAATGGCAAAGTCATTACGATTCTCCGACTGAGAAATCTTGACTTGTAAGCATTAAAGCTTGAAAAGAAAGAGGAGGAAGGAAAATGCTGTGCCGGAAAAGCTCAAGCTTTGTGGATAGAGGAAATGTTCCGGTTTATCTCAATGTCTACGATCTAACTCCCATCAATGGCTACGCTTACTGGCTTGGTCTTGGCGTTTACCATTCTGGTGTCGAAGGTTACTCTTTTGATTTTCTTGAATTTTTTTTTTTTTTTTTTTATTATTTTAGATCGGATTTTCTTGGGATTTGAAGTTGATTAATCGTTTATACTCCAAAGTGTTGGATTTCAGTTTTCATAGAGGCTCATATGGGTTTGAGAAAGAGAGAAAAAGTCATAGAACAAGAAATTGTCTTGCAAAATTAATCTTCATTTTTTCTTGAAGAATTTAGCTTCAATTTTTTTATTTTGTTGTTTTTTGTAATGCAGTTCATGGTATAGAGTATGCTTTTGGAGCTCATGAATATCCAAGTACCGGAATTTTCGAAGGGGAACCGAAGCAATGCGAAGGATTTACGTTTCGGAAATCGATTTTGATTGGTAAAACGGATCTTGGGCCCTTGGAAGTGAGAGCTACAATGGAGCAACTCTCAGAGAAGTACAAGGGGAGTTCTTACAATCTCATCACCAAGAACTGCAACCATTTCTGCGATGAAAGTTGTATTAAGTTAACTGGGAATCCAATTCCTAGTTGGGTTAACCGTCTTGCAAGAATCGGTAAAATCTCTGGTAACTCCCCTGAATCTTTACATTTTGGTTTTTTATTTGAACAAGACTGAATCAAGTAGTTATGTTTGCAAGTGAGTATAGTGATGCTAATACTACTCAATGGCTTATAAGTCTCAGCTTTTTGGTTAAATGTAGAATAATGGGATGGTTAAAGGTATTGAACAATATAAAAATGCTTCAAGACTAGAATGTGCTTCGGGTTTGGCTTGAAATTTCCATCTTTACGCATGAGTGAGCCTTTTTAGCTTCAAGGATTATCGATAGAAGAACTTCGAGACTAGAATGTGAACTAAGTTTTGCTTGAAAATTTTCTTCTTTTTTCTTGGGGTTGGCTTGAAAGATTCCATCTTTATGCTTGAGGACCAAGTTCAGCTTCTGGGTTCATTGATATGTACGTTTTATGATCGATAAGAATAGCTTCGAGATTAAAATATGACTTGGGTTTGGGGTAAAGTTTCCATCTACTAGGCATTTTGAACATTTTTGAAAGGATTCTGTTTCTGTGCTCTGAAGTTGAATTGCTGTGTGTTAACTTAGGGTTCATGTGCAACTGTGTGCTTCCTGCGACCATAAACGCGACCAAGCTTGGAAACAACCGAATCAATCAAGACAAATCATGTGAAGCAGAAACTGAGAAGAAGAAACTGACGAGTGATTCAAGCAGAGAGAGGTCTACGAGTGCTACATCTTCGTCGTCTTCTTCGTCTCCTTCAGTTCAAGTTCGTGGTCGCAGCAGAAAAAGGCGTCCTCGTTCTCTGCAACCTTCATCGCCATTGATTCTCTGATCTTCCTCCGTTTGACAAGAAAAAAAAATCTGGGAAAAAAAATGAAATTTGGCTTTATTGTTAAAAATCCATTTTTTGATCTCTCAACTAGAGAGACCACTCTTTTCTGTTCTGTTTTTTACTTAATTGCGATTGTGCTTTGTAATCTTGTTAATATGCCAACCTTTTTTTTTTTTTTTTTTTTTANNNNTTTTTTTTTTTTTTTTGTTGTAATCTTATTTACATTTTCGTTTCAGTTTTTGGATATTACACAATGATATATCAGATCCAGTCTCAGTAAATATTAATCGAAACGGGAAAAAGAAAAAGTAAAGAAGAAGAATCTACGGACTTGCCTTTTCTGAAACTAAAGGAGAATATATTCCATAAACTTTTTAGATTGCTCTCACTTTCGGCAGTATCTATTCAAGAAATTTAAATATCATTTACTAACAAAAATTTAATGATGAAAAGCATAGACCTGACATTAGAACATGAGCCAACACCAACGCTTAAAGATAAGAGTAGAATATTTGAATATAGAACTCATATACATATCACAAGCGTTAACTGTTCATGAAGGGCAACAATAATCAAATTTGAAGTTGCTTGGTTGTAATTGTGAAGCAGAAAATACAAATGTAATTAAGAAATCAGCTCTCAGATCGAGAATGGCACTTAAGTCTGTTCGTTTGAGCACTCCAATTGTTCCTGCAAACCAAATTGAATAGAGATGGAGAAGTGAGAATTAGTTAAATGGACAAGCGAGAAATTTCTTCTGTAATATTTTTTATCTACTCACGTTACAAAAATGGAGGCTTTGAAGCTGAGACTTGAACAGTTTGACAAATATGGAAAATTTCAGGCTTGTTTTTTCGCGCATCCACTCAAAAAAATTGTCGAGAATCAATGGCCACGCAAGTTCTGGATTGTAGTTGGTCATGTCCGGGAAACTTATCTGTAATGTAAAAAACAATTCACATGCAGTTTAGATGCAAAGAACGTTTGGTTGAAGATGGCCATCAGGGAGGAACTATAGAAATATAGAAGGTACCTCATTGCAGAACCGATAAAATCCCATCCATTGGTCCATGTTGACGACTTTGTAATCATTTTGGATCTGTTCATTATGAGATTATATGATTACAACTGCTAAACACTTTGAAAGGTAAGATCTTTGAAGATAAAAAGTGGATCCAAACCTTTAGATAGTCGACAAAGTAGTCAACCTGGGCACGGAATGTCGATCCTAAGACGATATCTAGGAGTTGACAAATAGTCTCAATGTCGATGCTCTTTTGTTTTTCCTCTGGATGGGTAATAATTATTAAAAAAGTCACACATGCACACGAAGCGAAAACACAAATCATATCATTTCATGTTCATGATGCAGTAGATTACCTGTCAAACAATACCGGAAGGCATAAACATAGAAATCTGCAAAATTCGATGGCCTTCTGACCTAAAAAGGAAAAAGTTCGAAGAAAGATAAACACGATTCAATCTTAGGATATCCAGAAGATGCCAATCAATGTGAAGAAAAAAGAAAAAAGATCAAGCATGAAAGTGTGAACCTCTTTCTCGAGCTCTGGAAGGGCTTTCTTCAATTTACTGATAGTGTCAGCCCTTAACGCCTTGAGTGCTCTTCTCCATTCATCCTATAGGCGTAAAGCGAGAAGATCATTAAAAAAGAGTAAAAAAACCAAGGAACTAATTACAAATATCAAAGGAAAAAGTTTGCTGTCTCTTTTATCTGATGGAATCATTGAACTATATTCACTGTACCAGTGTGAAGTAACCCTGTTTTTCAGCCTTCATTTTCCTGTAATTAACAAGTTGAAGGATATGCAGTTGTGGGCGGAAGCAAGCGTTGATAAAAAAACACTAATAAACATTGGTGGATTGTTACCAAGCTAACATCAAGATCCTGATATCAGTATGAGATACATCCAAACTGGAGCACAGTTCCTCAATGCCTTCTGGACTGTTCATGAACTAAGAAGAGTGTTAGAACTTGTTCATATCGTGGAAATGAGTTGCATGCTTCCCAAAATAAGCAGAGATCACAAAGAAGAGAATGTGATGGGAGGGGATACTTACTCAATCACATGGGAAGATCTATTGGCATACTGATTAAACAAGTGATCTATTCGATCCATCTCTTTGGAAGAACCCTTACTCGAAGCTGAACCAACACAAATTGTTAGGGTACTAGAGAGTCATAACGAAGTAGAAAAGCCCAGAAATTCTTAAATTCAAAACTAAAAAGAAGAGTCGATTTTCATTAGTCAATTCTGATTTGTGCAAAGTCGTTATGGTTCGAAAAAATCCATATCCATGCTTATCCAAGTATTGTTTCGTCACAGTAAAACGCATTCTTGGATTCAAGAAATTAAGTCAAGCACAGAATTGCAAAAACCGAAATCCAAAATTCAACATAACTACATAAACCCTGGGCGATTTCTCTTTAATAATCATCCCACGGAGGGGTATTACCAGAGCGAAAGAGATCCGTGGCTGAAGAGGTAATTGAATTAGGTTGACTCCGTTTCTTCGACGACGCATCTAAACCGCAACAAAATGCACAGAAGTTGAGAGTTCAATTTCCCAGAAAAATATCAAATACTGTATCGGATTCGTATGTAATTAATAATTAATCCGCAGAAAAGGCGATATGTACCAGGAAAGAGCGAAGCGGAAGCTTCTAGCTGAAGGAAATTCGGAGGCGAAGCAAGCGAGAGAGACGACTGCAAAAACTAGCTTTCTCTTCTCAGCTTTTATACACTTACTTACTACTAATCTTCTTTTAATATTTTTACTTTTTCCTTTTTGTCTTTTTGTTTTTGCAACTTCCGTTTCTTTTTGTCAACTTACCATTTTTTAATCACAAACATTTTTTACCAAAACACAATGTATTTTTCTGGATATCATATCATCAAAGACTCAAAGTCCTACTCAATTTTAAATTGAGCAAACTTACTTTTTTATTTATTTGTCAGCTTACCATATTTTAAATATCTAAACTGAGTAAATTCTCCTACACCTTTTTAAGATTTATACCAAATTTAGTATTATGTTAATTGCATTACGTTGTTTTTTTAAATATTTAAACAATTAGGAGGAGAGATAATGCTTGAACAATTACAACATAAATATATAAATTTTAAAAGCAATATAGAAAAATCTGTCTTTTTTATAGGTTTTGCAAGAATATAAAATATCTCTTACATCTTTTGTTTTTGACATGATAGTTTGACAAAATATGTAATTAGACTTGGGAAGTTTCTCAAACAAGAAGACCAAAAATCAACCATTCACGCTTCTATATAACAAACAGACCACAAAGCCAACTGAATCTGTTTCATTAACCAGTAAAAAAGACCCTCCTCCTTCATCTCAAAGAGTAAGTAATGGGTCACTAAGCTGAAGTTTGGCCTGTCTCTGAGAGGTATAGAGAGAAGAGAGAGACAGCATCTTGCAGATGTGATGATCTGACATCTTCTGGTAAAGGAGCATTGAAGGCTGTCACAAAACAGCTTAGTTGAGCCTCTCGACCAGGATACACACTCAGATCTGACAGTAGCAACTCGCAAATCTCCTCTGCCATCTTTGAGTATGCGACTCTGCTTCATACAAAGAGAGCTTGTGCGTTTAGTGTCTAGTTGTAACCACATTACTAAAAATGCTATTAAGGAGTTTTATGATGATGCACATAGAAATAATGTGTGAGATGTTTGACCCGTATCTGTCCACACAGCAGACTTGGGCTGTGTAGTCATCAGAAGCCAACTGCCTTAGTTTAGGAGCAATTACTATGGACGCCACCAAATTTAGAAGGACCCATCCAAAATTGCTCCATTATAGTTTATTTAGGTCATTTTCGATGCGAATGAGTGACATGACATGAACGAACAAGGATCAAACAAGTCCATGCAAGTAACGAGTACTTCTTAACGATTCAATGCTATTGGCAAGTGTGAGACATGTGAAGTACTTACTTAGCTTCAACTGGTAATCTATCACCCCAAACAGCCAATGACTCGTTTAAACGACCGACAAAACTCCTGCACGACTCGTTTCTGCTATCAAGTGAATCCTGTAGAAGCAAACGTTGTGTTGTTTGTATCATACACATCCAGAAAAAGATCACGATGAGGCATGATCATCGGGAGTTTAAATCAATTTTGTTGAGTATCAGTACAAGAAATTATATATTGTACAGTCAGTTTGGTGAACAGCAGCCTAATTAAAGTTTAAGCAATGTGAGAGCTAGAGGAGTTGAATCTCAAATTTAAGATTATAACAACGTAGACGTACCAGTTCTACTATCGTATCAGCATCTTCTTCCAGTGAACTCTTTAGTAAATAGAATGATATATAAATCCCAGCACCCAAGTCCCAGTTTTCAATCTCAGACTTGCGATCATCCATTGAAGTAGCAATTCTCCATATTTCTGAATGGTTAGCTGCATTTATTAAAGATAAAACAGATCACTCCAAATACATCCTTCCTACATTACACCGGAATCATGTTCCAGTTGAGCAGTTGGGTCTGCACAAAAGGAAATGAAGGAGCTTACCTGACAAAAACAATGAATGAGCAACTGACGTCATAAAAATGGAATGAGCTCTTTGCCAGTTTGCACATTCAATAAAGTGGTCAAGAGCCTTTACGAAATCTCCATGGTAATTGTGATAAACTGCCTGCATCACAATGGAGAAAAAAAATCAGCAATCAGCATATTAGTATAAGATGGAAAAAGGTTTTCATTTATACCCACGAGTACCTTTAGCAGAAGTAGAAAAGAAGAGTTTTTCTATAGTGTCCTTACCAGAGCTTCGTGCATCCATTCAGAAGGGATACCCAAGTCCTTGATGAACTGCCGCTGTGATTCCATAGAACTCCAAGTTTCACAGAATTGAAACAGGATTTCCCGGATGACAATGACGTGTAGATATGGATGATCTTTGCGGTAGGGTATGTGAAGAACAACGTAGATAGCCCAATGGCAAAGGCCCTGAGAGAGAAGCTGTGTAACAAATCCCATATCGAGAGCGTGAAGGTCATCTGAAGTGAAAGCTCCAACTGCTTCTAGGATTCCTCGGTGGTGCCAGATCATATGATAGTCCAGTGGATCGTCAGTTGAAGAGAAGGCACTGAACATAGTCTTCAGAAAACCAATTTCTTCCTCTTCTCTGCTGTGCAGAAGCATAAGATAATACAATAGGTCAGAATGCTTGGGGTTGCTTACAAAGCCATCTCCAGGTCCTTCGTCAATATATATTGGGACGGGCCAGGGAGCTTTTGCCTGATCTAGTAGGAGCTGATAACTTCTGAAGATGACAGGTAATGAACTGTCGGGAGGCAGATGATGCCACATTAACAACCCTAGGAATCTCTTCCAGTCAATAGTAAAATCTTCTAACGCATCATGGATATTACCAGCAAGCAATTCGTAAAGCTTAATTCTCTCCTTTTCAATGTAATTAAAATCCAGCCCATTCCTTCCCCAAAGGTGAAGCTGCTGCATGATATCATTGCGGTTCACAGTTGATCCACCAGCCTGGCTCAACAAACAAGCAAGTCTAACATCTCCCTTAGATATGGCAAGTTCCACAGCTGAATCAAGCTCTCGTCCAGTTAGAAGAAAGAATAAGTGCTCAAGGTAGCCAGAACCATTTAGATCACTCACATCTTCTTGTACGCGGTGACTGACACTTTCTTGGAGCCAACAACTGAATTCTGCTCTTCGGATAAGTGGAAGAGCTTCCGTATCAACTTCTGCAGATTCTTCCTTCACATCCTGCATCATGTCTTCCTCATTATCAGAAGCTGCATAATTCGATCGTTCAGTACTCTGTCTCTCAGAAAAGAGAACCTTTATGAGTTCCCACACCATGACTTGGTGCATCAAAAACAGCTTGGCAGAGGTGGACAACCCAGCAACCTCCAGCTGCTTCTCGATTATATTGATATAACTACGGCAGATATCCGAAAGAACCACACGGTCAGTGACAACTTTCTGAAGTTTAAGACTGAAAGAGCCAAACCTAACTTCTTCTTCTTCATGATCCAATTCCTTGTGGAGACTTAAGGGAGCCTCAAATGCAGAGTCAATAAGTTCTTTCTGAACTTTTTCCTTTTCATCCCTAACCACTTTGTCAATTGCTATCTTTTCTATATTGATCACAGAAGACAATACCCTCTGGGAACTAGAACTGCATATTGGCTTCCCAGTGTGAAGAAGGACGCCATTTGGGCCCCAACCTGCTCGGAACGACCTTCCCATGAATAATGCTGCATCAACAACATTGCGGGAATAGTTATCAGATAATGGCGTGACATGACTGATGTCCAGTTCGAAACCTCCCATTTTAGACTTTCTCACTGCCAGATTCTTATTTTGTTGGACCATCAGGATACTGCTTGGGGAGCATTTATCATTACCAGGGTTATACTCCAGCAAAGCAAGTGGAGTTTTCCGCACGACCGGTGGAGTATCTTGATGACTATTTCTTTGAGAAATTTTCTGTGAAGGTCTTACATTTCGTTTAGTCAAGGATGTCATGTGAAGGGAAGTTTGCTCTCTAAAATCCTCACTTTCATCTATATCTTCATTGGGAAACATCAGCATTCTCATTTCTTTCATCTTTACAGGATCAAGTCCTAGATGGGCTGGAAGAGAATGAGAAAGCTCTGGCACAGAAGTTTCCATTTGATTTTCTTTATCAATGTCAGCATTCAGTACTACAGGATCCTCCAAACCTGGGGCATCATCCATAGCAATATCTTCTGCCTCATCATCACTTAACCCAAATCTGCTGAAATGAGGAACCAAAAACTTCCATAAACCATTATCAGGATCAAATGAGATGAACGTTGCCCCTTGTCTTTCAGCAATCTGTTTTAATTTATAAGAAATATGGTCAAGCCGCTCTTTCCCCCAAGTTAGATTTGGTATGTTTACAATCAGAGTCACCTCAGCAGCCTTGTTAAGCCCCTCGCCAACAACTGGCTTGGAGCTCTCATCATCATAAACAATTACCTCGTGCCTTTGAAACTTAACTATCTGATCCAGGTCTAAGCTTCGAACATCTGTATTTCCAAGAAACTTGATAAAACCGTAACCAATCCTGCCAATTGTGAAATCAGGAACCCGGCTGCAATAATCAGGGTTTTCAATTTCTCGCTCTACCAACTCATTCATGCATGGGTTCAAGAAGTAGTCGGGTGAATTCAGCGTAGGCAATAAATCTCTGATATCTTTGTAATGTTCACATAAGATAGCATTTCCATCTAAAGAGATTCTTCTTTTCTTTCGTGAGTCCAAATTTCTAACCATCCTTGAAATCTCTGTCAACCAAAAAATTTGGGAAATGAAGATACGAGATCTTAGGAGAAGGAATGGAAAAATTTCAACAACAGATGATAAAAGACAACATGCTTAAGCTTGAGTTGATAAGTTGATCTGATTTGAGTGTTGATCTTCTTCTAGATATTTTAACTAACAACTCGCGCGGCTTGCGTGAACCAATCATAATTACTTAAAAATTTACAAAGATCACTAGAAATTCTGAACTTCAGCAACCCAAGCAATGGAAACGAGAAGAAGAAAAACAAACATTTGAAAACGTAGTGAATCAACTGTAGAACAGAAAAAATGCGAAGCACTTTGATCTAATATTTCGGAAGTGTTCGAAAAATTGAGGATACAGTGAAGAAAACCAGTAAAAAAAAACCATGAATAGAGGGAACAAAAAGACTCAAACATCAGATAAACAAATCACCGTTACTTTCCTACCATCGCCAACCTAGAACTCTGTAAGATGCAGGTCGCAAACATGATTCTCTCGCTGAACGATATGCATAAACGCAAAACATCAATAGCCCACACAAGCTAATAACAGCCGAAACAAACAAGACGTACCTGGAACTGGTAGAATAGAAAGAGACGTCATGATTGACGAAACACAAACAACACCGAGGCAAAGCGACAGTCTAGGGTTTCCTATCTTATAATCTCTGACCCTACCGCGAGATTTCTGATTTCTGTAACGACTCCATAACTGAGGAGACGCTGACGAACGGCGGCGAAAAATCTAAAACCGTCCCGATTCTCCTGAATCCCTTCTTACACACTGAAGTGGTCGGAGTTAGTAGCCGCCGCAGGGAAAAGGGAGGGAAAGCTGTTAAAATGTGTGAGATCTGCCAGGTTGGGTTAGGATCCGTTTAACGACCCGACCCGACTCGAAATCCACCCCAGTATCTAGTCAAAAAAATAGGCCCAATAAGCAGGCCCATATTGTTTTTTTTTTTTTAACCATCTGCGTCCGATAAACGCTTCGCCGGACGTCAATATGACGCAGGGACCTTTATAAATTATTCTCTGACGAAAATCGTTTTCCCTCCTCTTCTGCTAATCGGAAAAAGACTTACCTCCGACGAACCTTCCTCTCTAGGTATTTCTCTTTTTTTGTTCTCATTCAATTTCTCCTCTGATAAAGCTCGCAGAGGAGCATTACTTATGTGATTTGTCTCCTGAATTGAATCTTTTTAGTTATCCGACCTCTGCTCGTGCTAATGGCTACCTTTGGTGCGGCGGCTACCGCGAACACTAACCCTAATAAATCCTATGAGGTATTTCTTCTATATTTCTCTGGGTTTCTATGGAGGTTGATTATTCGGTTTGATTTTCTTGCCGAGGTTTTCGTAGTTCGGGTGTGGCTCTAATCCCTATGAGATCATTTATATCCATTCATTTGTGTTTTTGCGTCGGGATGCTCCCTTGAGAATTTTAAGATCCGTCGATTTAATCTTGACTGAATCTTGCCGTTAGTGTGCTAGGGTTTTACGGCTGAGATCGAAGGGAGAGATTTCTGATTTAACTGTCTCACTCTGGCTTACTTCTCTTGTTATGAGATTCGTCTTAGAGTGTATCTAATGACTTGTCTAGAAAGCTTTATTGAAGTCTCAGAAAGTCTAACCTTGGCTTATTGCTGACAAAATCCCTGTTAGGGTCTTGTTTTGTAGCTTTAACCGTTTAGATTTCGATTAAATGTTAGTATCCTACTGACTGAAATCTTTTTGAGACGGGTTTACTTCCTTGTGATGCTTGCAGTCTATCTTGGGTTATCTTTTTAAGCTCATCTTTCTACTTGTAGTATAAGTTTCTCAAAGGTTTGTATTTTCCTGCAGGTTACTCCATCACCCGCAGATTCTATTTCGAGCTTAAGTTTTAGTCCAAGAGCCGATATACTCGTGGCCACTTCATGGGACAACCAGGTCTGTTAATTCTTTGTCTCATTTGTTTATCGTGGCTTAAAATCTAATTTTTTAGTCCTAACACAGTGGAGTCGTACCTCAGAAGGTTTTCTCTTGTAGAATGCTTGTCTCAGCTTAGTCTATCTGTTCTTTTTCATGTTCACCCTCTGAAATCTAGATGCGTTTTTGTTGTAATATGTGAGTTTGCTTTTCTATTGCAGGTGAGGTGTTGGGAAATATCCCGTAGTGGAGCCTCTCTAGCCAGTGCTCCAAAAGCATCAATATCGCATGATCAGCCGGTAATATGCTGTTGTTTTCTGTTTCTTTTTCTTTTTTCAATCGTGCTTTTGTTTTTGCTTAGAATCTGATGACTATATCTTTTCTTTCCTTGTGATGAAGGTCTTATGTTCTGCTTGGAAAGATGATGGAACCACAGTCTTTACTGGAGGATGTGATAAGCAAGCAAAAATGTGGCCGTTGTTATCAGGTGGTCAACCTGTAACTGTTGCTATGCACGATGCTCCTATCATAGACTTGGCCTGGATCCCGGGAATGAATCTCCTCGTAACTGGAAGCTGGGATAAGACCTTGAAGTAAGCATGATTGTTCATTATATTCTATGAAGAAATTAAGCAACTGTTAGAAAGGCCTGACTGATAAAATTATTTAATGCGTAATGTATATATAACAATGTATATTGGTTTTCCTTCCAGATATTGGGACACAAGACAGTCAAATCCTGTGCATACCCAACAGCTTCCAGATAAATGTTATGCGTTGTCTGTGAAACATCCTCTGATGGTTGTCGGAACTGCAGATAGAAATCTGATAGTCTTCAACTTGCAAAATCCACAGGTAAGATTGTGTCGTTTTTTTTCTCCATTTTATAACTTATGCCTGAGTTCTGACTCTTCTGAGTGCTAAGAATGCTGTCACATGGTTTTGAGAATTTGTGATCAATTTTGCACCATATGGATCAATTAAATAAGCCCGCATTCTATCGTACAAAGAACAAGTCTCCTGGTCTTCTGACTCATGAAAGGCTTTCGAACATCAGATTTAACTGTTTCTCTTGTGTATTAAACTTTTTATATATTTGGTAAACTGTAGACCGAGTTCAAGAGAATCCCATCCCCACTGAAGTACCAGACGAGGTGTGTTACTGCCTTCCCTGATCAGCAAGGATTTTTGGTATGTTCTCTTATATATCTGTTCTATTGTGTTTTGGTTGATTCAGTGGTACAGGAATTTTAGCTTGTTTGCTGATGCTAACATTTAGGTTAAACGTTGCAGTGCACTCGCATGCTTTAATTTATACCAATGTTGTCCTATTCAATCTTGAGAAGTATCTATCGGTTTAGGTTATTCTAGTGACGAATAAAGTATAGTAACGTTGGAAGTTGTTTCATCTGTCACATCTTCAGAATTTTAGATCACACAAAATGTTCAAAATATTTATAACTAGATCCGGTGCTCTCTATAGGTTGGTTCAATTGAGGGGCGGGTTGGTGTCCATCATCTGGATGATTCTCAACAGAGCAAAAACTTCACATTCAAATGCCACAGAGATGGGAATGAGATATATTCTGTAAACTCCCTGAACTTCCACCCGGTAAGCTCTATGGCTCTGTAGTCTTAAGCTTTAACACCGTGAAACTAGTAGATTATTGTACAAATGGTGATTGTTTGAGTTGGGTGATTAAGGTACATGGCACTTTTGCCACTGCTGGCTCCGATGGTGCTTTCAATTTCTGGGACAAGGATAGTAAACAACGACTCAAGGTATTTTTTTCACGTTGCATTCATCAATTGTTTTTTTACTGAAGAATATCTAATAGTTATGTACATTGTTCTCCACGAATGGCAGGCCATGACAAGGTGCAGTCAGCCAATTCCTTGCAGCTCGTTTAATCACGATGGATCAATATATGCATATGCGGTATGCTACATCTTCTTTGGTTTCACTTTCACTTTATTATATGCACCACCCATAGAAGAGTATATAGAGTAAAAAAGGGATGGTTTTAAACATTGATTTGTAGTCGTGCTATGACTGGAGCAAAGGTGCAGAAAATCACAACCCGGCAGCAGCGAAAAGCAGCATTTTCTTGCATCTGCCACAGGTGTGTAATATTATTACTAGAACATATAAGCAATCATGTTTCTTGTGTGTGTATTTAATAATAACCGATGGCATTTGAATTGCAGGAAAGCGAGGTTAAGGCGAAGCCAAGAGTTGGAGCAACCGGCAGAAAATGAGAGAGTGCTAGTTCTGATATCTTCTTCCCTTAGTGATCATGTTTTTAGGTTCTTCCTATCGTTGGACGTTGTTGTCTCCTTTGGTCCTTGTCATTTTGGACGTAAATCCTCCGTTTGTCTCAGATTTTTGGAATCATTTTGTCAAGTATATTCTCTAATAGATATTAAAATAACTTTTCTACAACACCTAACATATCCGGATTCTACAATTCAATTATTTCCCTTTATTCGTTACTCTAATTAATAAGAACAAAATAGATAAATATGTTATACAAATTTTGCATAAATTCAAAATATTTATTTTTTTTTGAAACAATTTTTTTGTCCCAAAACGGTCCGGAGTATCAATTATGCAATTATTTCTTTCTAAAAAAAAAGTAATAATGCTTTTTCTCTCTCTCTTTGTACACAGTAGTACACCGAGCAAATTCTCCTAAATATGGTTTATTTAGTTAGTTAGTGAAGAAAGAGGGAGGGACAGGTGGCAGCTGATTAGTGGAAGCAGGAGATGAAAGCGGGAGTGAGCGAAGGACCTGCAAAAACTCGTGCTCCTTCACCACAAGTGCTAATTATGTGTTGTTCACTCTTCACCCTCTACACCTATATAACCACTCCCACTTCAACTCCAGTTTCCTTCATTTTTATATAAATAATTTCTTATATTTTCTGTTTCTATTTTTCTCCTTTTTGTTTCTTCTGTTTCGTTCAATAACAACAGAAAAGAAAAAAGATCGAGAAAATTTCAGTTTGAAAACACAAAAACTGCAGAGAAACTTTGAAAAATCTAAAATCTGTCAAGAAAGAGGGAAAAACAAACACCACGAGAAAAAACCCCTCTGTTTCTGAAAACACCACAAGATGGCGGGTAAAGATTCTAGCTGGGACGATATCAAGAACGAGGGCGTCGATCTCGTAAGCTTTGTTTCTCCACAGATATACTTCTTCTTTATTACGATTTTACTTCAAATATGCTAATCTAATTTGGGTTGGGTTGGGTTGAACAGGAGAAAATACCGATCGAGGATGTGCTTACGCAGCTGAGATGTACAAGGGAAGGACTCACGAGCGACGAAGGCCATACTCGCCTCGAAATCTTCGGTCCTAACAAGCTCGAGGAGAAAAAGGCAAAGCGACCTTGCTAACCTCTTTTCTCTTTCTTCGCTCCCAAGAAACTCCATCTAACCAATTTCAATATATAATACCCTCACACAGGAAAGCAAGGTTTTGAAGTTCTTAGGGTTTATGTGGAACCCCCTCTCATGGGTCATGGAGTTGGCTGCTATAATGGCTATCGCCTTGGCCAACGGAGGAGTAAATCTCCTGACTACATTCCTCTCTTTCTATGCGCAAACCTGGATCCATCTTTCTCACTTTGTAAAATCTGCAGGGAAGGCCACCGGATTGGCAAGATTTCGTGGGTATCACGGTTCTTCTAATCATAAACTCTACTATTAGCTTCATTGAAGAAAACAACGCCGGAAACGCAGCGGCCGCTTTGATGGCCGGTCTAGCTCCCAAAACCAAGGTAAGTTATACAATAATTAGCTCACTGTACAAGCAAACATGTGGATAATTAATTAACGAATATCAATCACTTGAAGCTTCTGAGAGATGGCAAGTGGAGCGAGCAAGAGGCAGCTATATTGGTGCCCGGAGACATTATCAGCATCAAACTGGGTGACATTATTCCAGCAGATGGTCGTCTCTTGGACGGTGATCCTCTCAAGGTTGACCAATCTGCTCTCACTGGTGAGTCTTTACCAGTAACCAAGAACCCGGGCCAAGAAGTTTACTCGGGCTCCACCTGCAAACAAGGAGAGATAGAAGCTGTTGTGATCGCCACGGGTGTTCATACTTTCTTCGGCAAAGCTGCTCATCTTGTAGACAGCACAAACCAAGAAGGCCATTTCCAGAAAGTGTTGACTGCCATCGGGAACTTCTGCATCTGCTCCATCGGGATAGGTATGATCATCGAGATCGTTGTGATGTATCCTATTCAGCACCGTGCGTATAGAGATGGAATCGACAACCTTCTGGTGCTTCTCATTGGAGGAATCCCAATTGCAATGCCAACTGTTTTGTCTGTCACTATGGCCATTGGATCTCACCGTCTCTCTCAACAAGGAGCTATCACAAAGAGAATGACAGCAATCGAAGAAATGGCTGGGATGGATGTTCTGTGCAGTGACAAGACTGGAACTCTTACACTCAACAAGCTCACGGTTGACAAGAGCATGGTTGAGGTTTTTGTCAAAGACATGGACAAGGACCAGCTGCTTGTGAATGCAGCAAGAGCCTCTAGAGTTGAGAACCAGGATGCTATTGATGCTTGCATTGTAGGAATGCTTGGAGATCCCAGAGAAGCAAGAGAGGGCATCACTGAAGTCCATTTCTTTCCTTTCAACCCCGTGGACAAGCGCACTGCTATCACTTACATTGATTCTAATGGAAACTGGCACCGTGTCAGCAAAGGCGCACCAGAGCAAGTAAAAAAAATACATATTCTTCATTTCCTTCTTCTCTCAAGAGTTTATAAGTTCTTTCCCACTTATTGGTCTCTGTAATTTGTAGATCATTGAACTCTGTAATCTTCGGGAGGATACAAAGAAGAGAGCTCATGACATCATTGACAAGTTTGCTGACAGAGGACTTCGTTCTCTTGCTGTTGGCAGACAGGTAAAAGCTTTAGTGCCAATCCCAAAAGTTTTGGAGACAATATGTGTTTCTTTCTCTTAAAATGCTCTTTTCCTCTTTTGACTTTTAGACTGTTTCCGCAAAAGACAAGAACAGCCCCGGAGAGCCATGGCAGTTTCTTGGTCTGTTACCTCTCTTTGACCCTCCGAGACATGACAGTGCAGAGACAATCAGGCGTGCCCTTGACCTTGGTGTCAATGTCAAGATGATCACTGGTGACCAGCTCGCCATTGGTAAGGAAACTGGTCGTAGGCTCGGTATGGGCACCAACATGTATCCTTCTTCTGCTCTACTTGGACAGGAGAAGGATGAAGCTCTATCTAGCCTTCCTGTTGATGAACTCATCGAGATGGCTGATGGATTCGCCGGTGTCTTCCCTGGTAAAACAATCAAACTTAATGTAACATATTTTCTTAATGGATTTCTGTATTCACCAATGAATTTGTTTCATCTGTCTGATTAGAACACAAGTATGAGATTGTTAAGAGGCTCCAGGAGATGAAGCACATTTGTGGCATGACTGGTGATGGAGTGAACGATGCCCCGGCTCTCAAGAGAGCTGACATTGGAATAGCTGTCGCTGATGCCACTGATGCAGCGAGAAGTGCATCTGACATTGTACTAACCGAGCCAGGGCTCAGTGTCATAGTTAGTGCTGTCCTAACGAGCAGAGCCATCTTCCAGAGAATGAAGAACTACACAATCTATGCAGTTTCCATCACAATCCGTGTAGTCATGGGCTTTATGCTTCTTGCACTCATATGGAAGTTCGACTTCTCGCCATTCATGGTCTTGGTAATCGCGATCCTGAATGATGGTACCATCATGACGATATCAAAGGACAGAGTAAAGCCTTCTCCACTTCCTGATTCATGGAAACTCAAAGAGATATTTGCCACCGGGGTTGTTCTTGGCACGTACCTAGCAGTCATGACTGTAGTTTTCTTCTGGGCTGCAGAGAGCACCGACTTCTTCACGGTAAGTGAATTCTACCTTTCTTTGAGGACTCAGTTCGATCACCAGATCGAGTAAGTGTCTTTGATCTTCAGTTTGTTCGTGGAGCAGGCCAAGTTTGGAGTGAGATCTATCAGCAGCATCCCCCACGAGCTTACAGCAGCTATATACCTCCAAGTTAGTATCGTTAGCCAGGCGCTTATCTTTGTCACAAGGTCGCGTAGCTGGTCATATGTTGAACGTCCTGGCTTCTGGTTGGTCTCTGCCTTTTTCGTAGCTCAGCTGGTGAGTTAACTAAAGCTTATGTCTTCTTTTACACACAATTAATGAAGCCTCAATGTACTGATACTGTTGTTGTTTCTTGGCTTAAGATTGCTACTCTCATTGCCGTGTACGCAAACTGGGATTTTGCAAGAATCAGAGGTATTGGGTGGGGTTGGGCAGGAGTCATCTGGCTCTACAGTATAGTCACCTACATCCCATTGGATCTCCTCAAATTCATCATCCGATATTCACTAAGTGGTAGAGCCTGGGATAATGTCATTGAGAACAAGGTGCGCTTTAATGAGAACGAGACCACTATATTCCTTTTTGCAGCACTGTTTCTAACTTTGTTCCTTATGTTCAGACCGCTTTCACGTCAAAGAAAGACTATGGAAAAGGAGAGAGGGAAGCACAATGGGCACAAGCTCAACGTACCCTTCACGGATTGCAACCTCCCCAAACCTCAGACATGTTTAACGACAAGAGCACTTACAGAGAACTTTCAGAGATAGCAGATCAGGCCAAGAGACGAGCTGAAGTCGCAAGGCAACGCTCAAGTAACTGATTAATCCATAACGTTCTGTTCCTCAGAATACGGCCTTACACCATTTCTTCTCTTGTAATTTCAGGTTAAGAGAGCGTCATACCTTGAAAGGTCACGTGGAATCAGTAGTGAAGCAGAAGGGACTTGACATCGAGGCTATCCAGCAACACTATACCTTGTGATTTCAGAAACATGTGTTTCTCAGTTTAGTTTAGAACCACAAGAGTATTGAATAAATAACCCACCTTCATAATTAGAAAATGCTGAAAAAAGAAAGAAAAATATATGTTTCTTTTGTTAGCAGTGGCTGTTGGCTGCTTTATTTGTTTTGAGATATTCTTGTTTTCGCCTTTACAAAAGTAATAAGATTTTACAATTACTTAGAATTCTTATTCCACCATTGAGTTTCTTCTGGTCTTTGCCTGCCAAATAAAAAAAAATGCATCAAACCAAAAATAAGAATGCTCAAGTCTTCATTGCAAATGAGAACAATACCAATCGATCTTCTTCAATCCAGTGTATCTGTGTTGAATCTGCAATTCTTGGCCTTCACTAATAAACATGATACGAAATATAATAGCACAAGGATTTGAGATAAGAGTTAGAGAAATTATAATCATTAAACATTGTAAGCGTACAACCCATAGAAGCCATAATGAAATACAAGAATATCTGTTAAGCCTCTCTCGTTAGAAGTATATAAAAAAACTTTGCGAAACTATCTTCATCTGACTAATGTGATGATGATTACTGATGCGGCTTGATCTGGTCTCGCTTTACATGCTCAAGATACCAGAGCGCTCCTTCCGCTGCATCCTCGGCCGCAGCTTTCTTCTTGCATTTGGGATCCCCAAAACTCTCCAAAACAGTTGTCCCTGAAGAGTCTCTAATCTCAACCACAACTTTGTATGTAAACCTGAAGAAAAACAAAAACGAAGAAAAACCCAAGTTTCATGCCAAAAGGTTGTGATTCGGATTAGAAGCAAGTGCAGGTACTCTATGCTCACTTACAATCTCATATGGCAAGGTCCATCGACTTTGCAGCACTCATAAACCGGAGGTTTCCATCGCTTGGAACTACATATTTCGTGTAACACCGATTTTGCAGACCCTTTCTTAGATTCATCTGGACCAGGCGTGGAGCAAATTTCAGTATGAATAATTACCAAAACTTTACTGAACCAAAACCTAAAATCCAATCTCTGTTTTGTTTCCCTAAGAACTTTATAACGAAATAAACTTAAAACAAGAAGATGAGTCGAAACTGATAAAGAGGTGAAGAAAAAATGCACCTTTGGAATTTGATTTGGCGTCTTCTTCTGGTTTAAGAAGAAGCTGCTTCTGTTGTGTGACGTTTACGCTTCTTGTGCTGTTAGGATCAATTTGAATGTTAGAGAAGGAAGATTTTACATTGTCTTCTTCAACCTCACTCTTCTCTTCGGATCTCTGCTTTGCCACATTATCTGGCACCATCATTGTTCTTGGTTTCTAATAACCATTGAAAAAAACAAAGATTTATTACTGAATCCGACAGATATTTCTATTTCTGTTTTTTTAAGACAAAATTTTGTATGTAAAACAGCCAAATCACAGACACAGAGACCCTTCTCTTTTAAACCTAGAATCCCGAAAGGATCAACTTTTTTCTTCACGCCCTCTAATGCCACCACGAAAGAAGAGAAGATCTGACTTTGGAGAAATTGGATGAAAATAAAGATTACCAGAGAGGAATTTGTGGGGATAGACGATGGATCGAGAGGAGGAATATCCTTGAGACTGATGATAGATCTTGATGGGTTTTTGCTTATCCGCTTCGTTTTTTGTTCCTCCATCTTTCATATTCCAATTCGTGGCGTTTCCTTCTTCGGGAAACGAGAAATTGCATGAAATTTTGCCAAGAATTTGAAAGAAAATGCAAAACGACGATTATCCACGACAGATAATGTTAATTAATTCATTCATTCACGCCCACCACCATTTTCACTCTCTCCAAGTTTTTTTTTTTTTTTTGGTCAAAAAGTCAAAAGTTTGCTTTTTCTCGCCTAAGCTTAATTAATTTTACTGACCAAATCCTAACTTGGTCTTGGTACTAGATGCTATGAGCTTATCCATTTATGTAAAAAACTTAGACAAATTTCTCGTGGCAATGATCAAACACAGAGGAGTGGAAGAAAATTCACATACACATTGATATGAAAAGATCCAATACGAAAAAAGGAAAGATTTGTTTATAAAATTCGCAATGATCCGCCGAGATCTACTGGTAAAAGAGGCATGAGTGAGTGCAAGACATCGGTTATAAGTGGTCTGTAACTTGGCTCAGGCTGCACACACAAGACAGCAACCGCCGCAACCTGTTCGGATACAATCCATAAGGAAAAGCAATACAAAGTTAAATGAATGAATCTTTTTCGATGTTTTTGGCTAATGTGGCTAGTTAAATCTGAGATTTTGTTGAAGCTGACCTGATAGAGATGCTTCAAATCCATGGTTCCTTTGATTGCAGGATCCAAGATGTTGGGAAGATTAGCTCTGTCACTAAGCTTAGGTACAGCCTGATCAAGAAAATTAACAAAGATCATACGCCAGAGGATTTCCTGCTTAAATAAGAGACTTACTCGGGAAAGTTTATGATTTGTATGTACCCAAGTGACGACTGATTCTGGTTCCGATGATGGTTTCTCGACTGATTTTCTACCAAGAAGAAGCTCGAGGAGAATCACCCCAAAAGAGTAGACATCATTCTTGTCTGTAACTTTCCCTGAAAGGTGAAACAAGAACTTGTTTGGCGTAGGCGAAGATTGAAGCTTGAAAAAACTTAGCTGCTACAATGTTAGGCTAATCCCGCGAATAGATACACTTATTACCATCAAGAAGATACTCGGACGCTTTGTCTCCTAAAGTTCCAGGAACCTTCAGATTTTTGTTCTGAGTCATCAACACTGTGGCAAACCCAAAATCCGATATCTGAAGAGCAGCAAATGTGGCAACGGATCCTTACAACTCATATATGTCTGTCTATAAGAAGAATTTTACACAATATATCAATCTTTTCTCTTTTCACCTGTGCATTGAACTCGGAGTCTAGAAGGATGTTAGACGATTTCAAATCTCTGTGAACTACCGGAGGATGGCAATGCTCGTGAAGATACTCTAAACCTCTTTATAAAAGAGACAACTTTGTAAGCATACAAATATTTTTAGGGATCACAGTAAACTGCTAAATGTTTTAAAATATTATCGATGAATGGACTTTACCGTGCTATATCAACCGCGATTTTCATCCTAAGCTGCCAAGTTAAACCTGAACCTTGACTAGGTCCTTCAAGTATCCAAAAGAAAGATAAAAAAAAACACAAAATCAGACGTCAAAAGATTGAACAAAAGGTGCCTAAACTTGGATCATGCCCCTTACCATGCAACTGACCCTCCAAAGATCCATTCTGCATCATCTCATACACAATACATCTCGTTTGGCGATATACGCAAAACCCCAATAGGGAAATTATATTCTGATGCCTGATCTTACCCAACCAATCTACCTCATTCTGCATAAAAATATTCAACAAGAAAGCAAAAAAACAAGTTATGGTTTATCGAATGAGATGGTTGGATTCTGTGGAATCTAATGGGTGAAACCAATCAAACCTCAAACTGTTTTTCAATGTCCGTCTCCCCACCACCATCAAGTTTCTTCACAGTGACAGAGGACTTTTCATCAAGACAAGCTCTGTAAAGGCATCCATGACCACCTCGGCTCAACACATTACAATCGCTAAACTGGTTTGTTGCAGATTCCAGCAGTTTATATTCATACACAGGGATGGTTCCTTTCCTCACAGAATCAATCTTGTGTACAATGGGCTTCGTGGATACACTCTTCACAGAATCTTCAGATAACCAAAGTACCAAGATAAGCCTTAACTAGCAAACAAAAACCCAAGAAATTACAATTGTAAAGATATAAGAGATAAACTTGAATACCGGGTTTTCGCTTGATCCCAGTGAAGCTGTTCTTCAGATTTCTGTACCTCCATAGCAAGAGGTACAGAAGAAACATGACTGTGACACAGAGGAGAGTCGATGAGACTATAAGAGCGATTAGAATCTTCTTGTTTAAGTCCTCGCGAAGCACCACTTTAACAATGGGAGGTCCTGAGAAAGGAAAATTAAAAAGCTCAACTTTTTTTCTTATGAGTGTAAAGTAAAATCCAATCTGATTATCGGAAAGTTTTCATTTTTCTTCCGGAAATAGTAGCAATTCGACTGCTTTTGGTAACTTCACGAACTAGTACGACCAAATCACTCAAATCAGTAGCCCGATTATGAGATTTACCTGGAGATTGAGCTCCCATTAGCGGAGAAGCCTGAGAAAGAGGGATTTCGTGGGAAGTAGCAGAAACGAAAACAAGGGAAGAAGGTTCTTCTGATTTAATCACAGAAGCAACGGAGAAGAAGGAGAAACCCAGAACCCAAATGGGTAGTGAAAACAGGAAATGACCAAGGAGACACATTTTCGTTTTGTCTGGTTTCACAAACATGCAGAGAGCCAGAAGACAAGAAAAAAGAGAGAGATAGAATATGAAAGTATGAAGCGTCTTCCTCTTCTTCTAATTCTTGGTCTGTCTCCGTCTCCTTTATCGAGATGGAAATCTTGAGATTATCTTGTCTGGAGATGGAGACAAGAGAGGACACTGTTGGGGTTGGGAAACAGAGAGAAGGACAATGTGTCGCTGGTTTGGTCTTCATGTGGCAGTTATGAAAAGGTGGAAAAGGTGAAACCAAAAGAGAGTGCCTGATGAGAGAGAAACTACCCGGACGTGGGCGATAAGACGTGCAAATGTGGAGATACATAGAAGCTCCAGTTTTCATTACTAATCTTTAATTTTGATTTTTTTTGTAGATTACAAAATTTAACATCCCAAGGTAAGATAGGTGATGCTACCATGCCGTCTGCTAATTTAAACAATTTTAAATTGCTTTTAATGTGTTATTAATAAAACCTTTCATACGTAAAGCTAAAAGGGACGACTTTCTAACGCTAACGTCAAATCAATTAAATAGACTTTGTAGAATTTAAGATTCCAAAAATAATACTAGAAATTTGTGTTTCAATTTTTTGGAAGTTTCAGAGATAAAATTATGGATTGGATTATTCATGTTTGGATGGATAAATTTAATTGTCGTGAAAGAAATTGTTTCAGAATCGATGCCATGTTATTTTAACAATATTATGTGACATCTTTTAACACACACACACAATGCGAGATATTTTAAAGAAGATATATAATGGATTATGTAATCTCTATAGTTTTGTTTGCATCGAGGCGCATTAATACAAAAAATGATTCGATTGGGTCAGAGTGTAAATTCAATTCATGCGGATTTAGTGAACAAAAGGACAAGTCGTGGTTGAAGAGTGAATCCAACAAATAATTTTTTTAATTGGACAAAGAAAGAAAGCTCCAAAACTTTGAGCATTATTCATGTGAACTTTCCATGTCTGTCCTCTTCAACTTTAATTACCGACACAAGTGGGCACAGACTTACACAGCTGTACAGTTAACAACCCAAAAATCATTTGGACTGATTGGGCCTTAATAAAATAATGAGCCTCATAAGTTATTGGGCCATCTTAAAAGAAAAGCCTTTCGAAATTTCGAATGGGATGTGTAGGGCCCAGTCATAAACAAGAAAGAGCGTAGAGGCTAAAAACTAAAAAGCCAGGAAAGAAGAGCTATCTTTCTGCTATCTTCAATGGATTTACCTGAAGAATGTTGGGAATTGATCTGTAAAGCTATCGATGAAGATGATTATCGCTTCCTTGATTCTGTTTCACTCGTGTCGACCTCTTTCCTCTCCATCACCAATCGCGTTCGCTCCACTTTCATCATCACCGATCGGACTGTTCCCTTTCTCCATCGGCATCTCCTTCGCTTCCGGAAGCTGAAGCGAATCAGGTTCCTTGGTTGCCATGAGGATCTTAATTCCATTCTTCTGCAGATTTCGCTTTCCGGTTTAGACTTGGAATCGCTGGATGTGTCGGGAATGCCGTATTTTCCTGATTTTAGGAAATCGGGGATGAAGATGATGAGTTATGTGAAGGCATTGAACTGTTCTGGAGTTGGAGAATTGAGAGATAGCGATCTGGAATCGATCGGAGTGTGTTTCCCGTTTCTCCAGAAGCTGGACATAAGCTATCCTGAATCTTCTCTGATTTGCGTCTCTGATTCTGGTGTTATCAGTCTCTCGTCAAATCTCAAGGGACTATTGAAGATTAACATTTCTGGTAATAGTTTCATCACAGATAAATCTTTGTTTTCTATATCGCAGAATTGTGTCCTCTTGAGAGAAATAATCCTCCGTGACTGCGATTTCATTTCATCCGATTGCATCGAATTCGTTCTGCGGAATTCGCGAAACCTGGAGTCTCTTGCGACCAACGGAGTCGGATGGAGGCCGAGGGAATTCTTCTCCAACGATGCATTCTTATTCGCTCGTTGTTTGTCTGAGCTTGATCTCTCGGATTCGTTTCTATCCAACGAGTTGCTCCATTTGATTGCCGAAGCCAAGTTTCCTCTAAAGAAGCTTGTTCTCTCCAATTGCCACTGTCTCACTTTTGATGGGATCTTGTATTTGCTGGCTAGGTACCAAACACTAGTTCACTTGAATCTTGAAGGATCAAGTTTCCTCTCTGATGAGATGATAATGGAATTAGGCAAGTTCCTTCGGCGCTTAACCTTTGTGAACCTCAGTTTCTGCTCCAAGTTAACTGGTCTAGCATTCTTCAGCGTTATTGAAAGATGTGCGTCCCTGAAGTGCATGAGAATGGAAGGGACGAATTTTGGAGTGGAAGAGTATTCCAAAGAACTGGATATCAAGTCAGGGATCAAGTCTTTGTACATATCTAGAAACCACAATTTGCGCGATGAATGTCTCGAGAAGCTATCACAGCATTGCCCTTTTGTAGAAACTCTTGAAGTGGCTCAATGTCCTGGCATCACAAGAGATGGGATTCTTGAAGTTTTGAGGAATTGTGGCGAGCTGAGATCTTTGGATATAAGCAGATGCACTGGCATAAGCAGTCTTGGTGTAGTAGACTTTGAGCTTCCAAAGTTGGAGTCTTTGCGAGCATGTGGAACTTGGATCGACGACGAAGCGCTAGATATGATCAGCAAAAGATGCCGGGGGTTGCTGCATCTTGATCTGAAAGGATGCTTGAATGTGAGATCAAGAGGGGTGAAAGAAGTTGTGCAGAGCTGCATACGTTTAAGAGAGATAAACCTCAAGTATTGTGAAGCTGATGATGGCATTCTCACTTGGATGGTTTGTGTAAATTCATCTCTTAAGAAAATCGTACCGCCATGTGGTTTTTCTCCAACTAGAAAACTCCACAACTTCTTGCTACGTCATGGATGTGTAGTCTGCCAAGATTCTTCTGAGTTGCTTTCTCTAGCGTATCGTGCCAATGGAAGAGATGGTGACATCATTGACTAGAGAGATCTTTTGAGCCGAGAGAAGAATCTGCAAAATGGTCTGAATCTTAATTAGAATTCATATTTCTCACTTTCCATGTTTGAGACTTGTCCAGCCAGAAGCGGGCTTGAGTGGATTTTTCTTCAAATGTTGTGTCATTTTTCTCATGTTTATCTTTCGATGATGGAAGTAAAACATCAAAACATTGCAAATCAACGCAAAATTTGTCAGAACAAAAAGTGCAGAACATAGTCAAAAGTGAAAACACATGAAAGCAAGCATCATCCACCATAACAGCCACTAAGGCATATATCAATCACTCTCTTTCCGTGTTTTTGGTCTTATACCTCAGGTACCGAATCCTATCCTCCGGATCAGAGAATGTTAAGAATGCTTGACGGTGAGCTACATCAGCCATAAGATGATCCATGGAAGCACGGTATAAAGGCGACCAATTCTTCACTCTAGACAAACTATTTAAGACTTCCATTGCATGCGTCACACTGCATATGTATTCTTGAGTGTATTTCGTGAAGAGCTACTAGAAGCAGTTACTTTTTTTCCTTCGCGTTCCGCTTAATCTTGCAACTCTGCTTTCTGATTCATCCATCGGCTTCTGCTCTAATAGTTGCTTCCTGGGTCTTCCCGCTCTCCTTCGTTTTTCTTCCTTTGGCTGCTCTGTTTTGGCAACTCTGCTTTGAATTTCTTCCTAGAATAATGCACAAAAGTTCGTCTTTTTTTCAGTTTTCTTACTCGGTTTCATGGTCATAGTCTGGGGGAGATCTCATTTTAGACTAATTGCTCTGACACAAGCTAAAAGGCTTCAAGACTTTTTAAAAAAAAAAAAAACAAGGAAAAACTTACAGCTTGCTCTCTCAAATGTCGACGAATAAGGAACCGGTCAAAAACATGGGCCGAATCTCTGGGTGGCGAATACTTCCGACGGTAATCGACCAGAAGCTTCTTGGTAAGAAGTTCGACGATGGTGGTTGAGAGGGTACGTTGGATGAGGAGGTCGAGAAAATACAGATCAGAGTTGGTTTCAAGTGGAACCTGTGTTTGTGTCTGAGGAGATGAAGCGCCATGAGTGACTCTTGTTAGGAGCGGAAGACGAAGAAGAAGAAGAAATAAATAAACTCCTCAAGTGGCGTTTCAATTGCTTTAGACCGGGTTTTTGTGAACCGCATTTGGTTACGCGATGGTTGTTACCGGCTTGAAGGAACGGTTCATTCTTTTTAAAAACCAATCAATGCCTTATAAATATGATGAAGATGATTATCGATTCCTCGAATCTCACTTCATCATTAAAAACAAAAATTAAATTGTGATTGTTCACTTTCCATGTTTGAGATAGATACGTTGTCTAGAATTAACTTTATTATCAAATTCCCGGTAATCGAAAGAAACCCATGACTTTAATCTCTTTGCCTACAATAATAAACTGTAGTAGAACAAATGATGGATAAGAGAGACCCACATTAAATGAAAAGAGCCAAGTGAGTTTAAAACTTGTAATCTGGGTTGTCACGAAGGCCGAGTTTTGACAGTGAAAGGCAGTAAGAGTCCCAGTCCGTGCGTCTCATATACTTCAACAGTTTCTTCCGTCTCTGCACCATTGCTATAAGTCCCTTACGTGAATGCTTGTCCTAAGGTTATAGGATGTCAGATTAGATTTACTGTAGAACGGTGATGGTAAGTGGTAGCTTCAGAAAAACAAAACAAAAAAAAAAGATTGAAAGTTTACCTTTTTGTGTAGAACAGAGGACAGATGCTTGATCTTAGTGGTCAGTTGCGCCACTACAAGAAAATACCATAGTAGAGAGAGATCACTATACAAAACACTTGTGACATTGTACACAAGAACAACAAAGGCAACCATCTCTAATTAGCCTCACGAAATGTAGATTCGTCTTTGATAGCAAAAGCCAACATTGATCAGAACATATATAACCGCATTACCTTGCACACGTGCAGAACCACAATCCGATTCGGACATCTTGAACTCTTCCCTGACCTTTGCAAGTTCGATCTTCATCTTCTCCGCAGAAGACATGTTATCCGGGTGGAAATACTGCGTTTCATTTTACACATGCATATAACGAGAAATAATTAAGAACCAAAAACAGACTACAAGCTTAGGGATTCAAGAATTAAGAACGAAAAAGACTTACAGTTTCAACTAGCTGCTCTTTCGGAGGCTCAAGCAAATACTTTGGGGTACCATCTAAGACTCCCAAAAAATCGAAATTCTGAACTGCAAGCAAATTGACCTTCCAATTAAATCACAACAAATCAAAACCAAGAACTCAGCAACAACCTCAATCCCCAAGCACAAACATCAACACTTTGCTGTCGCATACTAGTTCAAAAGTTAAAGATGGAGCAATAGTGAGCTAAATCAGAATCCACACAAAATTCTCCAATTCTACCTTAAAGCAACCTGATCATACCAGAGTGTTTGAGATTTTAACCAAACATTCAATATCATAAACACAGAGAGAGAGAGAGAGAGAGAGAAAGAAAGAGTCGTGAGAGAGCCTCTGAACGTACAGGCTTGTGATCTCTTGGCTTCCTCGTCCTTGGTGTGTTGAATACCAGACCTAAGTTCATTGAAGGGAATCCCCATCATCGTTCTCGTTCTCTGGGCTGCTTCCTCTTCCACCTCCCTTAGCTTTACAAGCCTCTGATTCAGCTCCTGCAATGAGAACCAACCTTCTTCTTTCTTTCCTTCTGGTCTGTACAGTCTTAGTTTCTCGCCCAATTCTTTTGTGTCATAACTCTTGATAAACTCCGATTTCATCTCCTCTGATTCATCATCCTTCCTCTTCCCTTCTTCTATTTCCTCCCCAAATACGGAAATGGGCAAACCCTCTGCTCCTCCGAATACATTTGAACGGACATTTTCATTGCGTTTCGTCTTCATAATGTTCTGTAAGCTTGATAAATTGGGCCATCTGGTCTCGCTGTTAGCTTGCGGCCTCATCTGCCTTAAGTTTTCCTTTATGTTTTCAAAAGGCGTACCCTCTATTTTACGAGTCCCATAATCACCGGATTTTGATAGCACCTTCTGCTTGTAAAGATCCTGCAAATCCCTCGCCGGCGGAGCTGCTGCTCTACTTCGAAACTCGTTGAGATTCCTCCTGATATCCTGAAAATTGCCGCCCATTTGGTTACCGGAGAACGACGGCGCCGGATTAAGAGCTTTGGCATCGAATCTGGCGAACTGTCTTCTCCCGTCCTGAGGCTGACTCTGGGATTTCTGTTTCAGGCTGCTCTTGATACCACTGAAGTACGAAGAGATTTTCAAATCCGACGGCGATTGAGAAGGTTGTTCGCCAGATTCGGTCCCGTCTTGAGGAGATGAGGAGGAGGTCGAGAAAAGATGAATCAGAGATGGGTTTGAATGTAACCTTTGTTTGGGCCTGGCGAGGTGAAGCGCCATGGAAACTGATCTCGGCGGCTCCAAAAGCTTTAGGGTTTTGGTGTGTACTGTGTAGGCGAGAAGAACCTGATGATGATGGAGCCGTTCAAGTGAATTGAAAATGATGGACTCAGCCCGGTTATTTGTAAACCGGAATTGTGCACGCGATTTTGAAAATCGGATTAGAAGGAACGGTTTATTTGCTTTCGGTAAAAACTTTTAACCATCATACTGAGTACTGACTTCAGAAAACTAAATCTTGAACCAGTCTCAAAAATCATGTTCCAAACATGCTTGTTCTGAAATCGTATGACAAAATGTCGATTAGTCTTAAAGCATTCAAAAACAAACATAAACTGGAACTCTAGTTATGACTGTGAAAGTGCAGTCACCATCTGATTCAAAAAAAAATCAACATAAACTGGATAACTCAATGGAGCGTATGCAATAGATTCACATCCAACAAATAATTTGTTCAGCTTTTCATCTTTATCTCTGAGTCGATTTGAAAAAGTGAGTGAATTCAGTCAATTGTTTTCCACCAAGTACTTGGTAATTTGTGATATATAATTTGTAAATCATTCAAATTTTATTAGACTCATTTTTATTTATATTATTTTGTTGTCAAATCAATAAAAAACTGCTTGATTCGCATGATTGTTGAATTATGATATCTCTAACATGTTCGATTATTTTTCATAATTATGTAAACCAATCGAGTTTTTTTTAACTAATCCGACAAACCAAAATACTTAATTCATTTGGTTAGGTTTTATAATTATTTAAATCATTTTGAGTTTTTTAACTAATCCGATAAACTAAAATTGTTAGTGGTTTAGACTTAGCTAGGTAATATCTTTCAAAGATTGTATAAGTAAAGAAAGAGAAGAAGAAAAAACTAACTTCTATTTTCATAATATGTTTCTTGATCTCCATCGCACAAGCTTTGTGAACCCTCGAAAATCATTAAAATAAAAACGAATTTAATTTCTAAATCATTTAAGTTGTAAAAAAAAAACTACACTTGTTCATATTTTTATTTTATTTATTTTTGGCCAAATTAGTTAGAAACCGAATGATGTACAATAGGTGTGAAAAACAAATTAAACTTAAGTCATCTCTAACGATCAAATGACAGGAGTCCAAGTCCGGTTAGATTTCACAATTATGTAAATCATTCGAGTTTCTTTAACTAATTCGGCAAACTGAAATTTTTATTTAGTTTAGACTCTAGGTGAGATATACTTTTTGGAAAAGTTTTGAGCAAAGAAAAGAAAGAAAAAAAAACTAACCTTTTATTTCATAATCTGTTTCTTGATTTCCATGACACAAGTTTCCCAATCCATGTGAACTTGAAAATCATTAAAATAAAAAAGGGTTTAGTTTGTAAATCATATAAAGTTTCATTACACTTGTTTATTATAGATAATAATAGACCTTGGACTGATATTTAAGTTTCCAAGGCAAAGCTCCTGGAATGTGATAATTTTTTCAAGATTATATTGTAAGCGTCTGGCTGTTTTACAGGTGAAAAGTGAAGGAAACAATTGTTAATGTGTGATAGTGAAAGAAATGTTCTACCTCCTTAGTATCATCTTCAATACTTTTTAGTGGGACAATCCATTCATGTTGAAGCTTCTTTACGTGTACGGGAGAACTGACAACAAAAGTAATTAATGAGAAACTCACAAGAAGATGCTACATATAAACAATCTGAAGCAAATCAATAAGAGCAATCGATGAAATGAAATCATGAAAGAGAGCTATGCAATTAACAGATGACGTAAATACATGATGATCCGAGAGTTATGCAGCATATGAAGCACTACGTGAATCCACACATCAGTAGAGAAATTTTTTACTCATCAATCATACCAAGATTCTGCAACACCAGCCAACTTAGTAGAAAATAAGTAAATGGTAAGTAGTAAAAGGCACCACAGGTCAAGCAAATTCCCTTTGAAAAGTAACCAAAAACAAACGGTTTATCAAAAAACAAATAATCATGGTCAAGGATCTTTAATATAGTTCATAAATTCAGTTGTTTAAATTGATGTATCTACTTAAGCTTGCAGACAAACACTTTTATGGAAAGGCAACAACACAACAATATCATCATCACCAGCCAACTAGTCGCAAGCAATTGGCTTTTTAACTAAGAGATCAAAATTTACCTTAGTCTTGCAGAAACTAGTCGTAAGCAAGAAATTCCAGCAACAACGGGGCAATTTCTCTCTTGAACAAATTTGGGGAATACATCACAGAACAACTGAATAACAATCAGAACCGCTACAAAAATTGATGAAACAGTTTTAACCAAAAAGAAGCAACAATACCTTTTTCTTCAGTCGACGCGAGGGAGGCCATTTTCGGAAATGACATCTGAATTTCGAACACACAAAATTCAAATTAGGTCAAATCAAAAGTACCCTGACGAGGAAAGATAAAAGAGAGAGACAATACCATGATAACCAACAACCGTGATTCCAAAATAATCACCATAATCGTCTCTTTCTCTAAATCAAATTGAGTCCAGAAATATCGAAAAATCTCCCTAAACATCTGAAAGCATGGGAGATAGTAAATTTCTTTTGCGATCGAACAATTCACAATGCCTAACGAACCAATAAAAAAATTCAAAGGAACCAATAAACTTTCAGAATCGATCGCTTCCAGAAAACGACGGATCAATATGAGGGCTCTCAATCTCTGTTTTTTGTTTTCTCTTTCTTTTTCGATTTTGAACCATGAGTGAGTTTTTAAAGGAAAGGAAATGATTATGTTTTAATTTTTTTTCTAATAATTAAGAAAAATAAACTCACAACGGTCAGAAAAAGTTACCGTTTTGATAGCATGTCTCCAATCAAGGATTAAACGATAACGTTCGTAGTCACCGTTTACCGTCAAATGTAACATTCTTAACGGGCCGAATACTAAACCATTTGGTCCAAACAGCCTCTATGGGCCTAATTTAGCACGACCAAAAATAGGAAAAAACGGCGAGGCGTCCAATCCTAGAAAAGGGAAACGGCGTACAACATAGCAAACAACCTAAGACCCCTGTCGTTCTCCTGGCTCATACAAAAACATGCAAAACCCAGTTTTTTGTTTCCAATCACAGAAATCCTACTCCATATATTATTTCATACACAACAATGAAGCTTTGTTTATATATGTATATTGAAAGTTTTTGGTTACAATTTACGAATTGGTTACAAGAAATCCTTCTTCACTTTGATCTTCCCATTTTATAGTCTCGAACTGAAAGAAAAGTGGCTGCTGCTATTCTTGACTAATCTTTCTTGATTTTGCTAACTTTGTCATGTCCACTATACTCAAGTTCTTTCTTCAGTTTCCCTTTCAAATCTTGAACATGTCAGAAATATCATGTTCCTAACACGCTTGTTCTGAAATCATATTGTTACCGTATTGACAAAAAGTAAAAATGTTAGTTCGCTGACTGCTTTTCTACATTCGGAACGATAACTACTTTTTCCAGAGAGAGAGACGTATGTGTTCGACTGATACGAAGATCAACGGACAACGCTTAACAAATTGAAGGAAATTTTATTTCCTATTTGACGTGTTTGATATTATATAAACTACTTTTTTAGTCGGCTTATATAAACTACTTAATGGTTTAATAAGAAAAATAATTCTTTTATAGTTTTCGTTATTTTTTGGGGACGAATTATAGTTTCTTTATTAGTCTAGCATAGATTATGACATATCTTTCCATGCTTCCAGACCATAAGTAAGGAGTTGACGTGACCAAGAAATTGAATAGTCATGAATACGAGGGCAAAACTAAATTCAAAAAGATACTAGTATGTTGTGTCCATACACTTCAATAATTTTTTTTTTTCTCTACCAAGGCATTTTTTGTTTACAAACTAACTTACGGGATTTCCACAAAAAAAAAAAAAAAAAGTTTCCAAAATGAAATATCCAGAAGCCAGGAACTCGAGTCACGCGTGGATACAGACGCTACCCTACTTCTCCTACTATTCCAACACACGATCAAAATAAAATAAAAAAGCCTTGCCACAAATGGTCTATGCCACGTATGTATACAGTGGGTCCCACACTTATCAAGACAAACAAATTAAATAAAAATAAAAATAAAAATGAGTTCCAATCTAACTGTGCAATTAAATTAAATATATATACATACAAATCCACCCATTAATTTGCCACAGAGATTTCTTCCTCTCTACTTTTTCACCACCACCTCTCTGAAACGGTCGACGATTCCGAGTATGTCCGGCGAAAACTGGACTCGAGTGGCCATGTCTGACGATTCTTTGGTGGCGGACGCGCTGCTTCGGCTCCGCCACTCGGAACCGCCTAAGAAGACCGACGCGTCTCCTCTCAAGCTTAAATGGAGCGTGCGTCAACGGAGATCGAAAAAAGGAGAGCAAACGCGAGCCAGCCCCACTACGCCGCTTTCCTGGAGCGCCGCCACGTCTCTCAGCGGCGACGGCGGTACTGCCACCGTGGAAGGCCTCGAGGAGTCCAGCGCCGCCGTAAAACCCTCTGAGACCTTTAGATCTAAGGTTTGTCCGATCATTTCACTCCATTTTTTTGTTTTTCCGATTTGAAAACTCCGTGATTGTCGGAGATATTGTTTTGTGTGACGAATATATCCCTCGTGATGCGGCGTTTTACACTGTCATGGTTTTTTTATTCTTTTGCGTTTTCTCTTGTCGTAATTTCGACTTTCCTTGTTGTTTGGGCTGATCTATTACCGATTACGACGAGACCTTTTGGTTGTTCGCTGGTGGGTATTTTAGTCATTTAGGATCCACGTTCGTGTTCCTCGCTGATCATGTAGGTACACCGACTTTTGGTTGACCGAAATACCCCCACCGTGGGACTCGAATTAGGCAATTGGATGTTTTTTTCTTTCTTTTCCAAGAAACTAAATCTATCTTTCTGGAAAATATTTTTGTTGTCTTCTCGGAAACACTTGTCGATTTAAGTTAAATTCGGTGATCTACGCTTTTTGCTCTTTTCCAAACAAAGAGTCACGTTTCCCACTTTTGTGCATCCCAGTCTGCTCTCTCTCTCTGCCTTTGCGGAAAGACAAAATAACCCTCACGTCTAGGAAGGTCTTTTTGGTTAAAATCACCGTTGAAGACTTGAATGCTAAAGAGGAAAAAGATGATGCCATAAATGACGAAACTACCCTTTGTCATCGGGTGGTGAAGGGTGTCTCGGTCAATGCGAGAGAATCGCTGGCGTTATTTATATAAACTTTGGGGTTTTCGTGGAATTGAATTTAGGTTTAGAGTACGAGTGGATTAGGTACGTGTGTGGTAGGGTTTAGTGGGGAGGGCAGTTATCAGATGTGGCGTAGTCAACAGTAACTAGTATGGACTCAGTGCCGGTGGTCAATGTTCTCTGAGTCGTCCGTCAGATTATATTGGTCACAGGCCGTTTAGGTAAAGATTGTTTTCTGATTTTTAAGTTGACTTTGATCGGTGGTTATAATTTTTTTTTTTTCCCCCCTACTTTTGAAAACCAAAGTAGAGTGGTCAAGTAAAGAAGAGGGAATTTTTGGGTTTAATAAAAAAAAAAAAGATAAATAAGGACAAGTGGTGCTGTGGAGAATACGTGACACTAGTTGGGTTTGGAGGGGAAGCATGACGTGTGAATGTGACGACCAAACACACGCGTTTAAGCCTCAGAAGTCACGCTCCACTCACGTGATTCTATTTCTTTTTCTTTCTAAATATATATTATTTTTTTGGAGAGGGTATAAGTTGTTGACCAAGAAGATTCTTCCGAGTTTACACGATTTGTAATTCTTTCTTTGTAAAGATGTCGAAATTTTAGTTGTTATTTGTTTAATGTTAATGAGGTGACTCTTTTATTTCACTGGGTAAGCATCGTGCCTCGAAAGTCTCTCTTGAATGGTAGGTGTGTGGTTTTCTTTCTTTAAATAATGATAAAGAATACAAAACTAAATTGTTTTTATGGTATCAGTTTGGTGTGTGATTATTAATTGAAAATTGATTATTGAACTGGCTTTATCTGGTGTTGTTGTAAGTCTTAAGCCATGATCTGAATATTGGGTTTGTTTTCCAGATTTCTCAAACGAGTGCAATAACAACAACACCAACTCTTTTCAAGAGATCAAGAAAGAAAAAGGTAAAAACAAATAAAAAGACTGCTTTATTTACTGACACTGTAAATGTTTCTGACCAGGCTCATTCGTGGCATGTTTGAATCTTATCCTTTCTCCATCTGGACGGATATCAAACCGATTTTACTCTAATTAATGTATGATTGTGGACAGACTTTGGCGGAGCTTAAAGAGGATGAAATCATACTCTTGAAGGAAAGAAAAGGCCTGAAAAATGTATAACTTCTTTTTTTAGCCTTCTTCTTTATGTCTCTACATAGTAAGTCCATCACCCTAATCTTTTAGATTTGGTTATTTTCTTGAATCAGGAACTGCAAAGTATGCGCAATTTGGTCGAGCAACAAAGAACAAGAAACAATGCTCTAAAGAAGATGAAGGTGAACCCATCTCTCTCTCTCTCTCTAGACATTCACTCATACACATGTAACTCAAGTAGATCATATTAATATGTATGCAGGCTGAGTCACAACCTGCCTTATCCTGCAAACGAGCTTTCGAACAAGGTTCCTCCTTTTTGCTCCCTGACCTAAACATGCCATTAGATACTGACCCGAGCACTGAAGTTATTTGCTGAACGGCGAGCCATGAGCATATCATTCTTTTGTTTTTTCCCATCACGCCTAAACAACTATACCTACCTCCTTCCACAAACATGTTTTTAACTGTAACTATATGAATATGAAGAAGATAGATTAATCCTATATGTCCTCACCCACCCATTTGGCCATGAAGAAGATTCGCCTCAAGGTGAGGCGATTCGAGTTTACCGTCAAGTGTTTTCTGACCTATCTTCTTCTTTTGCTGGTAGTATGATTTTTGCTCTGCCATTCTCCTAAGTGATTCTTATCTTTCTCCCATTTTCATAGGATGAGATGTAATTATCTACATACATAACAGATATACACTTTTTTAAATAAAAACTCTTATTATCTTTGGTAAGATGATGTATTGCAAGATTACATCGACCTTAATCAATGTAATACGTTACAAAACTTTATAATACTTTGTAATTTTATTTTATTGATGACCTATTATGTCATACGATGTCTGTCTTCTCTACGATCTCCAGTCTCCTCTTCGTTAATTTTAGTTTAGAATGTTAAATAAAAATGATCAGTCCTAAACTGTAATTACGTAAAAGAGGGAATATATATTCAGTCGCTTTAAATGCTTAAACCCTAGAATTACGTTGAGCTTCAGTGTCTTTACTGTCCTTCTCCAACCTCACGCGAAAGGTCGAAAAAGCACACGAAATGGCGTCTCTAGGCAAAATTACTCTCCCGTGCGCGCCGTCGTCGGAAATTGGCTTTCTACGCCGTCGATTTGATCGGCCGATGAGAACCCGAATCGGATTCAACGGCCGGATCGCGAGCGTATTGACTAACGCGGGCGAACAAGCGCAGGTTTCGGTGAAACCGAGTTTGAGTGAGAGGGTGATTGAAGAGGAGGCGAAATTTCTGGTGGGTACCTACGCGCGTGCTCCAGTGGTGCTCTCCAGTGGGAAAGGTTGTAAATTGTTGGACACAGAAGGGAAAGAGTATCTGGATTGTGCATCTGGAATTGCTGTGAATGCTCTTGGCCATGGAGATCCTGACTGGCTTCGAGCTGTCACTGAGCAAGCTGCTATTCTTGCCCATGTCAGCAATGTCTATTACACCATACCTCAGGTATGAATTCTGATGTTGAAAATTGGAGATTCCCATGTTTTATTGTATTGCAATTTTCGGGCTTTCAAGCGAGAAACATGCACATTGACATATTGGTGACTATCTATCTATCTGTTTCACTGGTTAATACTGTTTACTACTTACACTTGTATCTCGCTCTGTAGATGGTTTCACGCACTTTGATTCTTAATTCCAGCCATCAAGAGTGCTTTAGGATATGATACTATAGGACAAGTTAGAAGTCACTCCGGTAAAATTTTAGTTGGTAGGATAGAAAATTATATGGCGTTCCTGATCTTGACCATGCTTGAACTTCCTCTGCACAAACCTCAGACCAATTCTCACAGCTATTTCATATGATAGTAGCAGCAAAAGCTTATACATTGCTAATTCTTACAAACGAGAAGTTTCGGACATCAATATAAAATCTTAGTACCTTCATGCTCATATATATATATATATATCATATGCAGATAGAACTTGCAAAACGCCTTGTGGCAAGTTCTTTCGCAGACCGTGTATTCTTTTGTAACTCTGGAACTGAAGCCAACGAAGCAGCCATCAAGTTTGCAAGAAAGTTCCAGAGATTCACCCACCCTGACGACAAAGAAGTCGCGACAGGCTTCATCGCCTTCACAAACAGTTTCCATGGAAGAACCTTGGGAGCTCTTGCCTTGACAAGCAAAGAACAATACAGAACTCCTTTCGAACCCGTCATGCCAGGTGTAACTTTCTTGGAATACGGTAACATTCAAGCTGCCACAGATCTTATCCACTCAGGTAAAATAGCTGCTGTGTTTGTGGAACCTATTCAAGGAGAAGGCGGGGTTTACTCTGCTACGAAAGAGTTTCTCCAATCTCTCCGCTCAGCTTGTGATGCTGCTGGATCCCTTCTAGTCTTCGACGAGGTATTTACTCTACACTTCCTCCAAATTCCGTCCCAAAATTTCTCCTTTGGTTGCTATATTCGCAGGATTTTGAATTGTTTGTGCCTCGACTTGTTTCATTTTTCAGGTTCAATGTGGCTTGGGTCGAACAGGTAACCTGTGGGCATATGAAGCATCCGGTGTAACTCCTGACATAATGACGGTTGCAAAGCCTTTAGCTGGCGGTCTACCCATTGGAGCGGTGCTTGTGACTGAAAAAGTTGCAGGGACAATAAAATACGGAGATCATGGAAGCACATTTGCAGGGAACCCTCTGGTGTGCAATGCAGCCATTTGTGTTGTTGATAAAGTATCGAATCCCTCATTCCTGTCCAGTGTCAAAAGCAAAGGTCGATACTTTAGAGAGAGGCTGGTGAAGAAATTGGGAGGAAACTCGCACGTGAAGGAGGTGAGAGGGGAAGGGCTGATCATAGGAGTGGAACTGGATGTTCCAGCGAATTCATTGGTGGATGCTTGCCGTGATTCGGGTCTTCTGATCTTAACGGCGGGGAAAGGGAATGTGGTGAGGATTGTTCCGCCGTTGATCATATCGGAGGAGGAAATCGAACGTGCGGTTGAGATCATGTGCCACAATTTGAGTGCGCTTGACTGAAGATAAGCACAAGAAATGTTTTATCGACTTTAGTGTGTGTTTTTGTTTTTTACTTTCAAAGTTTGTTCTCAAGTCTACCAGTAATTATTGCCTGTCACGATTCACAAAAATAAAGTACACCAGTTCTCTATATTATTTTTGAGAATGAGAAAAAAAACTTTTTGACAAATCAGATGCGGTAGGACTGGCGTGGGCCTAAGGCCCTTTTTGGGATAAGTTTTTTTTTTGTTGAAATTAGGAAAGATCTTTGGCTAAATCAATGCCATGTCAATTTGGTTCTGGAGATAAACGAGTATTATCCTTTTCGGATCTAACCTGAAGCCAATCTTAAGAACCTCTCGAGTTTCGCTTCTTCCTCCGACGAAGATCAAAAGTCAATACGTCGGAGACCGAGCCTTTTGTCTCTATGGGCTTTTGTATCCATTCACACCGGGCCTATTATACTTCCAATCAGTGGCAGATCTAGAAAAAAATTTTAGGGGATGCAAAATATATTTAATAATATTTATTTATATATATTTTAATGTATTTTTAAATTAATTTTTATTTTATTATAATACCAATTTTTATTTTTATAA
>OVAY01000097.1:0-83030 GCA_900406395.1 Kernera saxatilis
AGAGGAGTCGATGTCGTAGAAAAAAAAAAGAGTAAGAAAGGATTGAAGAAACGACGATGAAGGAGAAGAAAGAATGAAAGAGAAGAAGTCTCGATAATGGATGTAAGGAAAAAGGTTAAAAATCATTTTTTTTTTTTTTTGTATATGTAAATTTTCTAGATGTGTTAGAGATTTTTGACTTTTTAATTTTCAACCCAAAACAAGAGATTCGTCTTCTAATTTTTTCATGTCTCGTTAATTTTTGTTTTAAAAAAATAAAAATAAAACACATATATTATAATTAAAGATAGATTAGAATATACGTTAATATAAATTTTAGTTTACCAAATCTTAGTGAAAAAGGTCTAGTTTCAGAAGACTAAGAAAAAAAATCCCATTTAGCTAATTCCCCCTAAATTTTAAAGAACGTGTTTAGTGTATTAAAAACGAATTAATTAGTTATGTGTCAAAACCGTACCTTACCAGATACATTAATAACTTTGAGAGACATTAATTATGTATCTAAATTCACCAATATGTGACTGGATCAAAGTTGTTCAAAAAAAACCTGCCCAAAATTCGAGAGGTACGCACCAAACACAAAAAGCATGGCACACACAATCATCGAAAAAACTTCCACACACACAAATACACAACTTGAGCAGAGCAATAAACTCCATTGAGTAAAAGTTAAGCCTAAACCGGATACTCATAATTCGCACTTTCAGCAAAAACCATAAGCAAACAGTTAAAAGCACATATCTACTTAGCCTAATCTATCACACATGAATGACATAAGCCCATATATATGCAACAAGTAGATCTAATCACATCAATCAAAAGTCTGTGATACCAAAACTTAACGTTTCATTCAAAAGAATAATGCCAAAGTTCCACTGTCTTCACAAAATTAATTACGTTTCTTCTACTCAGATTTTCCCTTCATAGTTGTGATGGCTTCTCTAAGATAGCCTCACTCTGAAGAGATTACTATATCTGACCACAATCCCATTTAACCAAATTAGATTAACAACAGGAAAAAGCAAACAATAAGATCAATTGTAGTGAAAAAATGTCTGAAATTTTTAAAAAATTTTGGAGCTAAAACCCTCGTTATAAATGCCATAAGTTCTACTAGTTCTTACACCATAATGTAAATGAAAAAAAAAAAATGAAAAAAAAACTATATTACAAGGGCAAATCAAATGTCATTTGGAAGGGAAATGACGTCACAAAGAGTCCAGATTAAAGGGGAACATAATGTCACACAGCCACACGTATCTTTATCATGTTTTAAGATTTGGGAACTATATATAAAAAAGCCCAAATCAATCACGGGGTTAGTGCGTAATCTAAAATCCAAATTATTGAAATAAAATATAGTATCAATATAATTCTATAAAGGCACGCACGTAACACCTCAATATTAACACGCACGCACACACCCCGTATCTTTGCTTTATCGAGTTTCATGCATTCATATTCATTAATGTATTAAGCTGCAACATACTTAAATATAAAATATATGAAAAGAACATTACTAATATTTGCCTCACTAGATTTCCCTCCTAGACTACTTTAGAGACCAAATCTAAATCTTCCTCTATTTTGTAAACTTTGAATTCTGGTTAAAAAAAACATGTTTTTACTCGGCTATAGGGAGAAATCGATACACTTTTTTTTTTTGTTGCAGCGAGCCAATAAAGTCATTTATAAACTTTAGTAGGACTTAGGTACTACTATCTTCAATCTAAATGTAACATTTTTGAATCGTTGATTGTGATAAATACACAACTTTTCTAAACAGAATCTTCGATAAGGATTCATTAACCAAATAAAATATAAATCTTTCATCGATGATTAATCTGGTTAAACAAAAAAAAATACGTGAGAATGTTGAGTTTTTGTTATTTGAATCTGAACTATAAAGACAATGTTATTTCCAAAAGCTTTATGGACCGTGATTTCTATTTTTACTAACTAAATAAAAGTTGGCATTAGACTAACAAATATTAATTATTTCTGGTGCTTTATCAGTGATAGTTTCTCAAAAAATATACACATTACTTTTATTTATTTTGTAGTTTTTGTAAAATATGTGATATATACTACCAGTATTTATTTATCATAATAATTAATAACAGAATAAATCTTCATTGTAAAGTAAAATTGGGAGAAAGAAATATAAAGAAATTTTTTAAAAACAAGAGCAAACGTATTTCCTTATGATAAAATGATAAAACACCAATTTATTGGAAAAAAAAAAAGACGGAGTAGCTTTTAAGTCATTCAGCACTCGTCAGACGGAATACTAAAACTAATTAAGTTTAAGTATGCTTTATCGATTAGAATCACATAATTGTTATGGTTTTATTTATCTATATAAGAATTTGTTTAAAGAATGAAAGAATGACAAAGACGGTTTGATATATGGTTTCGAACCTAAAAACATATAGAGAATAGAGTAGTGGTAAAAAACCTCCTCATATGTACATTTTATTTATTTTTTGCTAAAATATTTTATTTATTTATTGAGATGTAATAATTTGGTCTTGCATGTTTCTATGGTCAACTTTGTGAAAAAAGGAAAAAACGAGAAAAATGGAATGAGTTGGCCAGCAAGAGAGGCTACAAAGAGTCACGAGACATGCAATCATCCTGATTTGAAGCCACCCCATGATTTTACTGACAAGCAAACACATTGCAGTAAAGTCGAGTTATCATAATTTGCGATAAAACGTAAAGTAAATTATGATATTTTTTCAAAAAGAGGGGAAAATTCTCTTACAACTTAATGATTTATAAAAGGACCAGACATTATCATTAAATCTTGAAACTAAAAAACTATGAGTGCCTTGAAATCTGAGATTCACTATTTTCCTTTTGAAATTAGTTTCTGATAGACATTTTTTGTTATCTATTGGTATAAAAACTTTGTTCTATAAATCTCAATTCTACATTTTCTTATATTATTGTTATTTATTTTAAATATATTATTTAATTCGCTGAAATTTGACATTTTTTTGTCTACGTCAATCTTTGATATTTCGATTGATCTTTCTATTTTTCGTTCTTATCGTTTTTAGGAAAATTCATACGTTGTAATAGATCCAAAGAAAAATACTGACCCAATACATGCAACATATTGGTAATCTAGAAACCCAAAAAAAGAGTAAATGTAAAAAGAAAAAAAAATGGAAGGGGACAAAGAATGGTGTAGAGAAAAGTTTGAAGAAGAAAGAAAGAAAGAAAAAAAAGTGAGGAATGGTGATGGTAATGGTAGGGATGGTGGGGAACATATCTCTTCTTTATCTTTTCCCCTTGTTTTCTTCTCTCTCTCTCTCTATAACATGTTTAGAGTTTCTTTTGGTTCAAGCTAAATCTTTTATTTTTTCTCTTTTTCTTCTGGATCTAAAATCTATTTGCTTCTTCAAACCAGACGGTGTCATCGCAATAAATGTCGGTTATCATGATAAAGACACTGTTTGAATGTTTCAGGTTCAAGAATATTTCAATTGAATTTTTTATCTATTCAAGATATATTTGATGTGATTATTTTTTTTTAAAATTCAGGGATGTAACTTCTATACATATTAAAAAGAAAAACTGAACGAAGACCCTAATTCGAATAAACTAGTTGTGCATACTAAAGACATCCATGTAAAGAACGGTTTGGTAAAATAATTTTGGTCAATACCGTAAACTTGGGTTAAAAAAATCTTCTAATTATAAAAGGGGAAAAAAAAAACAAGGAGTTTCGAATCATCTTGATTGGTCACGAAGAAGCTAAAGAAGTGATTAAAGAGAATTCTTAGAAGTGGAGGCGACAAAGTGAGGAGACACGTGGAAAAAGGCACGTGACGTGGGGAATGTGAAATGTTGTCGATGGTGTTTAAGGGGCATTGTGTCTGCATTTTCTCGTGCTTGCAAAAATATGTTTTCAAGTGTGAGAGAATTGTGACGTCTCCTTAGTCCTCAAGTCCATAGGCGAAGCATCTTTCATTAGCTCCTCTCTTTAAGGTTACGCATTCATTACTCATCATGCTTCCCTTCTCTCCTTTTTCTCTATTTGTTTCTTTGCTTCTAATTTATTTTATGTAATGTATAAAACCAAGAGTTCGAATACGGATTAAAAAAACTAAATTAACATATTTTGGTTTCTCGTACAAGGAGATTATATATAGACACAAAATCCATAACTGCTTACTTAAGTGATATAATTTTGATTTATATATGAAACTTGTAATTAAAATAATGTGTTAAAATAATATCACTTAAAATTAAGCATGATGAGTAATGAGTAATCAAAATAATTTGTTAAAATAATGGTTGGACTAGACTTAAAAAAAACTAAATTAACATGTTTTGGTTTCTCGTACAAGGAGATTATAGACACAAAATCCATAACTGCTTACTTAAGTGATAATTTTGATTTATATATGAACATGTATCTCTTGTCACATGGAATTCTATGGTAATTAAAATAATGTGTTAGGATTTCAGTATTAGGATTTAGGGTTTATGGTTTAATTGAAAATCAATTTTTGCTCTAGATTTGTAGGAGATTAGCATCAATTGATTCACTTTTATTGTTACACATAAAAGGGTTGGTTTTAATATTGAAATAATATATATTTTTGGTTGGACTAGACTATATGCTTTATGATAAGATAAAGTAACAATCAAAGAAATTGAGGAGTGTAACAAAAAGCGACGTGGATTAGAATCATGGGAAGCTCAAACTCTTGTCATGTTTGGATACGATGGACTCCACGTAGACTATTTTGTTTTTGTCATAATTTAAAAAAAAAAACATTATTAGAGAGTTAATGACGTTAATGAGACGTGTTTAGCAGTTGATAATTAATTAAACAAACATTTAAGACTAGTTTTATGCTAAGAAAAAACATTGTTTTTAAAAAGTGTCTCGCGGTTATAAAAAACCCTTAATTATGGAAATGGTGTTTGTCGAACCCACGAATGCATCAATGCGCGTCACGATAATCTCATGCATTGAACTTGATTTAATTAGGACGAAAAATTAAGTGAACTATGGTTGTTTAAAATCTAAATGTACTTTGATCTATTTGTTTTTTTTTTTTTGAAAGCGACTTTGATCTATTTGTTTTAAGAAATAATGTTCTTATCCGGTTAGAACATGTATCTCTTGTCTACGTTCATCTAATTCCATAAATCTAGGCCTAACATTTGAATTTTTTAGTTAATACTTAATATGATATGTACGAAGCTAAATAACTCACACAACTGTGTATCTTATTCATGTATATCTGCTCCACATATTAGTCATTTTAATCAGATAACTAATTAAAATCCAACTTTAATATATATAAGAAATCAGACAATATATTTTTGTTAAACGAAGAGTACTAGGAGACGAGTATTTACCTTAAAATAGTTCAAATTTAATTAGAACACACCCAGCAAAAAAGTCCGAGCACAAAGTCAAAACCAACACTTTGACCAAGTGTCTGCGTGACACGTGTATTTGTCTGCTACATCAACAACATCTTTAACCACACTGTCTCATCATTCCACCATCTCAAATTTTTTTTTTAATTTTAAAAACAAAATATAAAAACAAAATATCAGAAAGACCATATCAATATTACTATTAAATTAATTAAAAAAAAAATCCTCCTCTATATATATACACACACGTTCAAATCATTAATCACCTGTTTAGACAAAAATCATAAAGAGAGAGAGAGAGAAATAGTAAAAGAAAAATGGGAAGAGGAAGAAGCTCATCGTCTTCATCGATAGAAAGCAGCTGCAAAAGCAACCCATTTGGTGTCTCTTCGAGTACAACTCGGAACCTAAGCACGGACCTGAGGCTCGGACTCAGCTTCGGATCATCGTCCGGACAATATTACAACGGTGGAGAAAATCATGAATATGGAGCCGTTGCGGCTGATCAAGAAATCATCATGGAAGAAGAAGACCAAAACGAGTGTAATAGTCTCGGAAGCTTCTACGTGAAGGTGAACATGGAAGGAGTTCCTATTGGAAGAAAGATCGATCTTTTGTCTCTTCATGGATACCATGATTTGATCACTACTCTCGATTACATGTTCAACGCCTCAATCCTTTGTAAGTATCTACACACATACATGCACTTTATATATATCTTTGCATGTAGACCAAGCCCCAATTTATAATCTTCGTTAAGAGAGATTAGTATATGATATCTTTATTGGATTACTTTTGCAACAATTTTAATTTTGGCTCTTTTAAAAATAATAAATATATATGATATCTTCTAACATAACTTCTATCTCTTAATTTGCATGTAGACCAAAACCCATTCTATTATATTCGTTAAGAGAGTTTTATGTATGAATTATTGGATTGCTAATGCAATGAAGTAGAAATGGAAAGTGTTTTTCGTTTAAAAAAATATATGGTATGAAAACAAGAAGAGTGAAAATGTAGTGGGCGAATGGTAAATAACAGTGAAAAGTGAAACAGGGGCTGAAGAAGAAGAGATGTGTAGTGAGAAGAGTCACGTGCTAACGTACGCAGACAAGGAAGGTGACTGGATGATGGTTGGAGATGTTCCTTGGGAGTAAGTATTTATTATTTATTTCATTAATCTCTAATTAAACATGTTTTTAATATATTTATTAATTAATGACATAATGATGTAGAAATCTAAATGGGACTTAATTGATTTTTATTCTATAGGATGTTCTTGTCTAGCGTGAGAAGACTGAAGATCTCAAGAGCTTATCACTACTGATCTATAAAGAAAAGCAAAGATGGAATCTACTATGTAGGATTGACCAATACAGTGGGGAGAAAAAAAAAAGATAGTTTTGTCATGATGTAAATCACTTGTTGGAGATTTTATTTAAAATTTTGTTTCTAGTTTATTACTTTATATTAATCGGTTGTAACTTGTAAGGAGGCAAACAAAAAAATTCAGACCCTTCTTAAGAAGGTTTATGTTTTTTTTTGTTGGTTTATTAGTTTCAGAGAATTATAAGCTAAAAATAAAACATAATCTATTTGGTACAATACTGATTTCGGCTTATAATCGGACTTTAATCAATTTTATCTTTCATTTATTTAAAAAAGGAATTAGTTGCAGTTGTGTATTTTTTGTTTTCAATAGTTTCAATTTTCTTTTCTTTTTTTTAAGATCAATTTGAATTTTTCGGATTAAACACTGATAGTTAGAGCTTCGGATAAAACATAACGGTCGAAAACAAAATTCAATTTCAAATGATTCTGTCGGAGATCTTACACTTGTTCTGCTCACCAAAGGATTAAAAAAAAAGCCCATACAAAAAAAAAAAAAACTCTTAAGCCACTCTGATTATTTTCCTCACTGCACACAAATTTACAAGAAAAACAAAGAACGAAAGCATCACTTATAAAAAAAAAACGAAACCTCAGAGAAAATGGAAGGAAAATTGAAGAGGTTTCTTCACAATCAAGCAAACTGTGTGTTTCCCTTTCATCTTCAAAACTTACCAAGAAAGCAACCATGGTGATTTACTTAAACCGCTTGATTCCTCCAGTTTATTCTCTGACAACCCAAAACAATCAGAGCTATGCTTGGGATATATATTCTCTTTAAGAGAATCACAAGTAATCTCCGGCGAAACCCACTGTGAATAACCTCTAACATTCGAGCATTTCCATGGAGGTTTCTTCGAATTCTTCTTCACCGAAAGAGTCACATTAAGGAAACATATATCCTCAAAATCATCTCCTTCTATACCTTCAAGAAGACCCGCAACACCGATATTTTCGCCATCAACATTCTCAATCGTGATTCTCTCGATAGCCGGAAGTGCTTTAGGATCAAATTTCTCATCCGGATGTTCACCGTACTTACCCGTGAATCTAATGGCTTTCTGCACATTATCGAGTTTCACGTTCGAAATGTGAACGTTTCTGACATACCCGCCTCTTCCTGGCGAAGTCTTGATTCTGATTCCGGTATTCGAATTGAATAAATGTAAGTCTTTGATATAGATTTCAGACACACCTCCTGACATTTCGCTTCCGATTGCGATTCCTGAGCTCGAAGTAGTTTGACCCGTTAACCGAGTGATCTTGATCTTGGAGCTTGGTTGTGCGTAGGATATTCCATACTCATCCCATCCGCTTTTTATCGATACTAAATCATCTCCCGTAACTATGTAACAATCCTCTATGCAAACATTTGTTGATGAGTCTGCAATAAGACAAAAACAAATTTGTTGTGTTAAAGAGTTATCTCTGACATCTTGATTCTACGAGTAAAATTTTGCAAGGAAACTCACCTGGATCCACTCCGTCTGTATTTGGAGATTCAAGAGGAGCCAAGATTGTGAGATTCTTTACAACAACATCTCTGTTCAAACAAAAAAAATCCATATCAGAACATTCCAAGAGAAAATTCCGCAGAAAACAAAATCGAATCAGATAAGTGAGAGTGACCTGCAATAGACAGGATGAATGGTCCAAAACGGCGAATTCAAGAATGTGAGGTTGGAGATGATAAGACCAGTAGAGTTCATGAGCTCAACAAGATGAGGTCTTGTATAGTTAAGCTCCCCATTTCTAAACCAATCCCACCATATACTCCCTTGACCATCGATTGTCCCGTTCTCGCCTATAATTACAGTATCATAAGAAAACATATCCAAGACTAACATCAACAGTTCGAAAAAGGAATCATTTCATATATATATATAAATGCATTACTAGTACCTGTTATGACTACATCTGTCAGATTCTGACCATATATAAGACTCCTATGCCTCCTACCGGGTAATTCTCTTCCTCGTCCATATGATGGTAATGGATCAACCACGGGCCAATTCTCCGAGCTCTGAGAATTAGAAAGCTGCGTAAGTGATCACAATTCATATAACAAAGCATGCTTGTAAAGATTAAGAAAAGGCAGAGACTTACCGTTGACCCGAGAATCGTTGCACCCTTATCTAACCATAAGGTTAGGTGACTGATAAGGTCGAAACTCCCTGTTAGCCACTGGCCAGCGGGAACAAAAAGCTTGGCACCTCCTTTATCAGAGAAAGAATTGAGGTAGAACAAGGCATTCTGAAAGGCTTTAGTGTTTAGAGTCACGCCATCTCCGACTGCTCCAAACTCTGTAATCGATACGCTGTGAGGTCGGTGAAGGCTCGATAAATTGGAATATTCACAATGTAGGCTTCCTCCAACACTACACCAAGCACCATAGAATGCCTGTACCAGGAGCACATACAAGAGCTGCAAAAGCAAAAGCAAAATTTCTCCAAGTCTCAAGCTCTTATGAAACTCACATGAACAATGGAGGCAGAGTGAGGTGAGAGCCACATTTCACCTCTAAAACTTAGCAAAGAGCAAATCAGGAAGAAAAATGAAATCTTTGAACAGTAAGAAAATTGATTTCTAGGAAAATTCTCTAGTTTTTGTTCAACATTGTGATCCTATGATATTCACAAGCGTCCCTAAATCTTTATGAAACTCTAATAACTAATGAACAATGGAGTCACACAATTAGGTGAGAGCCACATTTCACCTCTGTAAGCTAGCAAACATCAAATCAGGAAGAAAGATGAAATCTTGTACAGTAAAAACATTGATTTCTAGGAAGATTCTCAACCTTTAACCAGATTTTTCAGATCTTACAGACAAGATAAATTACCAGATTTGAGAGACAGGGCATTGGAAGCAAGAGAAGATTGATAAAACTTACAAGGAAAGATCTCTTCATATGAATAAAAGATCCGTGATCTCCTTCAGCTCCAGAAACCTAAATCTACAGAGCAATCTGAGTTTCTTTGGCTTCAGACTCCTTCTCTCTCTCTCTCATAGACTGTAAAAAATCAAATCTTTGAAATCAATTTCTCTCTCATGGGGCTTTGATTGTAGCAAGTTGCAAGGATTGATTAGATGGGTCAGTGGTGAGAGGAAGCTGGGGAACCCACACTGGACAAAAAAATCATTGAAAGAGACCGTTTGTGCCCGCCAAATTTCAAGCACTAGTAGGTCCATCTTCTACCTTCTCCGTACCAATTGCCATCACCATTACCTCCTTCCCGTACGAAAACGGCGAAACCCAGAAAGCGGAAGAAAACATCTAATTAACGACTTTAAGCAAGATTAAAGAAGAAGAAACAACAACATTCGATGAAATCTAAGATGTCTAGTGATACCTTATTTGATGTTCTGTTAGAAAGAGACAAAGAGGGTCACAGAGAGAAAGCCAGAGAGAGAGAGAGAGAGAGAGACCAGTCTGTATATGAACACTAAAGGAATCAATTTGGTAATTTTCCTTTTTCTTTTTTAGAATCAGCGTATTTCATGTGATCCGAACTCAAAGAATATTATAAAAGAAATTGACCTGAATTTCTACATCGAAGAGTGAGTGATTGATTCTATTGATTTATTATTATTATTTTTTTTTTTTGAAAAGTTCTGTAATATTATGGGTTCATCAAGTACTTATCACGAGACGAAACAACGGTGACGTTTTATGTGAAAAAGAGAGAAGAAGATAAAGGATCGCATGACACGTGGCATGGTTGGTCTCTTCACGAAGTGAGAATTGACTGTGCTTACTACTCCGATTTTTCCTTTTTTTTTTTTTACTAAACTGAAATTATTGACTCATGTGGTAGAGAAACGATTAAAACAAACATAAAATTAAGAAGGATTTTATAGTTCCAACATTATATATGTTAGTTGATAGAAATCTCTAATATATAGATTATAAATTTATATTCAAAAAGAAGGCAAGAAATTAGAGAGTACTAAAATTAGAGAGTATTAATAAGACAGACAGAGTTATGAGACGTGATGTTGTTTGTTGTCTACAATAAAAAAAATAATAACACCCATAATTACTACACTTAATTATCGCTTTAAGAAATCAACAAACATACCATCATGAACCGGATTATCAGGTTAAGTACCTAGCTTACGCATTGCTTTTCTGATTCTGATATAAATTACAGGTATATACTAATATACAATATTTCAATTAGAAGACATAAGCCAATTCTGGTTAAAACCAGTATTTGAAGCTATTTCTGGTTTCTCAACTGATCGTCTCAGTTTTCTTTTTTTTTTTTTTTTTTTTTTTCCAANTTTTTTTTTTTCCAACAGTTATTTTGAATAAAAAAACAATCTCTTTATAGTTCGTAGTGCAATCACAGTTAAAAAACTCGAATAGCATTTGGTCAAAATATCAAATCAAAGCCGCAATGCACTTGCAAGTCTTTACAAGCCAAAAGTAACTGAACCAAAACATGAAGAACATTTTAGTAACTCCTGCCCCAATAGGTCCATTTCTTCGCAGGCTTTCCTGAAGCAAAGCAGAGAGTGCCTGCATCGAAAACATTAAAGCTTCTTGTCAATGGATGAGCAAAATTTCTCCAGAGAGATTTCAATTAAAGAGTTTCTGTCTCTGACCTTCAGGGAGTTCTGGCTGATCAAATGGAGAACAAAGGGTTTTAGCTGCTCCAGTTTCACCTTTAGTGCGTGCCTTAACGTCTCTCTCCACTTCCTAGAAAGAATTTTAATTTTATGGAAGTTAAAATTGCATTCTCTTTCGGTTTGATTCTATAAGCTGGAATAAGAGTTTTTGTTGTAACGTACCTCTTCATCACACCAGGGAGCTAAGATGAGTTTCTTTTTGTTGAGAGCTTCGATGAACTCATCCCAAGTCTTTACCTCTTGAACACATGCTTCTCTCTTTTGCTTTGCAACTTCATACATGTTCTGCTGAATCTTCTCAAGCAGTTCCTTAACATGTTCAACTAAGCTACCTCTTGGGATATCTTCCTTAACTCCGTTGTCCCGTCTCACAGTTCTGACCTATAGGGATGCAAACCAAAGATAAACGAACAAGTTTGTATATTCAAAACAAACATCACTGTCTTCTCAGTAAAAACTACTATATGTCGAGGAGATATCCAACAGACTGACCTGATCATTTTCCAGATCTCTGGGTCCAATCTCAATTCTCAATGGAACACCCTTCATTTCCCAGTTTGAATACTTCCATCCAGGAGAGTAGTTGTCCCTTAAATCTTCTTCAGCACGAATACCGGCTTCAGACAAGGCAGATACAGTAGCAGTACACGCATCAAAAATTCCTTGGGTATTAGCATCTTTGTAGGGCACAGGGATCACAACAACTTGCACAGATGCGACTTTAGGAGGGAGTATCAGGCCTTTGTCATCTCCATGAGTCATAATCATCACTCCAATCTATACAAGGTTTGAAATTGAAAAGAGTTAATAGAGGACATGAGGAAAAATAATCTAAAGTAATTCAAGTATTTACCGTCCTGGTACTGTAGGCCCAAGAATTCTGCCACACCATTGCTGTCTCTCCTTTCTCATTCTCATAGTTGATCTCAAACATCTTCGCAAAGTTTTGACCCAAACAATGAGAGGTTGCACCTTGTACACCACGTCCCGTGTTTGGAATGAAAGCCTATAAAATCAGAGTTTTCATCCAGAAGAGTAAATCCACGAGAAAAAAGATTATGTCTCTGACACAAGAATAGAAAAGTACGTACCTCTACACTTGTCGTGTAAAGTCCCCCAGCAAACTTCTCATTTTCACTCTTCATACCTTTCACAACTGGGACTGCAAGATACTCTTCATATATGCGACGGTAAAGCTCCAAAATTTGAAGGACCTAAAGAACAATAGAAGTAGTATGATGAAAGGATCTCTCCTAAATGATGTTGAACTACTGCTTAATATAACCCTTGGTTGCAGCAAAAGAAAGATAGAGACTGGATCACATGCAAAAGTTTAAGTTCACCTACCTCTTCATCTGCTTCTTCTTTCGTGGCGAATGCAGTGTGCCCTTCCTGCCAAAGGAACTCACGGCTCCTGTAATTAAATACGTTAGGCAATGGGCTATGTCGAAGGTTTAAAACCATACCAAACCGAAAATTTACAACAGAAACAATGACAAGCTTAAGAAAAAAAAGTACTAACAGGATGAACAGAAAAAGTATAAAAGAGTAATGATAATTAAATACCGAATAAATGGGGTAGGGTTGCTGAACTCCCATCTAACAACATTGCACCACTGGTTAAGCTTCAAAGGCAAGTCACGGTGCCCCCTTATCCACTTGCTGTAGTAAGGGTACATCACTGTCTCACTAGTTGGACGAATAGCAATTGGGACTTCCAAGTCAGATTTACCCGACTTTGTAACCCAAGCAACCTAAACAAACATTCAAATCTGTTAAAAGAAGGCCTCTTTGTCACTTGTGAAAATCTTTTTAAGATTGAAGGAAGATATACACACCTCTGGGGCGAACCCCTCGATGTGGTCCTTCTCCTTCTCTAAGACACCAGGAGATACAAACAGAGGGAAATAGCAATTCTTGACCTTCATTTTCTTGATTTCCGCATCAAAGAAAGTCTAGAAATGGGAGCATGCAAATGAATGAAAACAAAATGATCAGACTTTTTTGATTTCCCACTCTTGATTCCACTTCCTATAATTGTAATTGACTTAAGATACAATTACAAAAAAAATGACGATACTCACTTGCATAATCTCCCAAATGGCCATTGACCATGGCCTAAGGATATAACATCCAGAGATATCGTAGTATTCAATCATCTCGTGTTTACAAACCTACAAGTAGATAAAAAGTAGATGCTTGGAACAAAAGAACAAAAATCCATCGTGATACAAATCAGAAATGCTGGAAAGATAAACAAACCTCAGAATACCATTCCCCGAAATTCTCATCTTTCTTAACGCTGAGTCCGAGACCTGTTTCCTTCTTGACGTCCTTCTTCTTTTTTCCACTGGGACCAGAACCACCAGCCTTTTCAACCTTTTCTTTTTTTCCACTGGGACCAGCCATCTCGACCGTTTCTTCCTGAATGCATTAACAACAAAAGATGTGTGTTACGATCAATCAAAGGTATTACCAGCAAGTTAACGGATTAGTAAAACCTATCACTAATCTTCTAATCCGAAGCTACTTCGAGATCTGTAAATCGATTGAGACTATATAAGCATTTATCAACGAAATCGAAATACTGTCCACTGACGGAGTAAACATTTTGACACAGAAACAAAGTAAGAAAGTCAAAACGAAATCGGTGAAAACTCAAAGCTAAGGAACAGAAGAACCACTAAAATAAGATTAAACTCAAGACATCCCAAGGGGAAAGAAACGATTGTGCCGAGAACATTCAGACAACAGATTCAATGAAATTACCAGAGAAATGAACCCTCAATCGATTCACAGAACAAACGAAAAACAAGTGAGACTAAAAACAGAATAAGAAGAAGAAGAAGAAGAAGAAGAAGAAGAAGAAGCTAACCAAATCGCCGGGGTGGTGAAGACGGCGGAGATAAGAAGAAAGCGAATTGAGGGAAAGAGCGTTACAACTTGCAAGCCTTTGTTTGACTCACTTAGCGAGCTTTCTTACTGAGCTACTTCCAATTATATGTCGCCACGTGTTAGGGCTGGATCAGCTTTCATGGCTAATTCTCAGTATACATGGGCCAGGCCCATATTTTATCAATAAGTCAACGCTCCATGCCATTAACTGTACTATAGTCTAATAGGTAATGGAGAAAATATGGATTTATATTCTAATCCCATTTCGTATTGGCAACTTGCTTGAATAATGGTTAGGTCATGGCAATAGCCAAAAGCTATTATTCTTCCTCACTAATCTCACACGTCATAAAATTCAACACTTCGGCTTTTGCTATTTTACTCTAGTAAAGCAATCAACACATTTAACTAAGCTACGCTAAATTAACCAGAAACTAGATATCAAATACACCAAAAAGCTTTTCACCTGTTTGCCCGAGAAGCCTTGATCGATGGGTCCCTAATCAATAATTTCTGATCGCCGCTCCAGACCAAAACTGAAACTCGTGTCGTGTCGTGTCTTTGCTGGTGAAGTTAAAACCCTACGGTGAAGCGACGTCGTTAACGGAAAAAAAGAATTAAAAAGATATACTGGACTTGTTTAGGCCCGCGGGCCTCAAGCCCTTTTTATCATCACTTATTAAAATCTTTTTTTTTTTCCAACAAAGTACATAACTGAAATCAAATATGATCACATGTCAAAAGCGTAAAATTATTAAACGGTATCTTATCAAATTAAAATGAACTTAGAAATTATTAATTCATTAGATTTTGAAAATTTTGTCAATTGTCGGGAAGCGCAAAAGTATTACCGCACCACTAAATCGACGATGACGTAGCAACAGTGAATGATTTGACCCACAAAACCACAGTCTCTTCATTTGCGACTCCAAATTCGAGAAGAAACCCTAGCTCTCAGATTTTTTACTCCGATGGAGGCGGACGAGCGGCGGAACGGCGATTCCACGAGCCACAATCACCGCGCTCCGAAGAAGCCACGCCTCGCTGGGTTCTTAACCGAGTCGGATATCCGGTCCGAGTTCGCTCACCACCAGACCGGTGTTGCTCGTATTAACAACGGCAGCTTCGGGTGCTGTCCCGGCTCCGTTCTCGAGGCTCAGCGCGAGTGGCAGCTTCGGTATCTCCGTCAGCCCGACGACTTCTACTTCAACGGTCTCCGTCGTGGATTGCTCGCTTCTCGAACTGTGATCAGTGACCTAATCAACGCCGATGATGTCGACGAGGTCTCGCTCGTTGATAACGCGACCACAGCTGCTGCTATTGTACTTCAGAAAGTAGGACGGTGTTTCTCGGAAGGGAAGTACCAGAGGGAAGACACTGTAGTGATGTTTCACTGTGCGTTCCAGAGCGTGAAGAAGTCGATTCAGGCTTACGTTTCGCGCGTGGGAGGTTCCACTGTTGAGGTTAAGTTACCTTTCCCTGTAATTTCGAACGAAGAGATTATCTCAGCGTTTAGACAAGGATTAGAGAAGGGTCGAGCGAATGGTAGAAAGGTTAGGTTAGCTATCATTGACCATATAACCTCGATGCCCTGTGTTTTGATGCCGGTACGAGAATTGGTTAAAATCTGCAGAGAAGAAGGTGTAGAGCAGGTTTTTGTTGATGCAGCTCACGCCATTGGTAGTGTTAAAGTTGATGTCAAAGAAATCGGAGCGGATTTCTATGTGAGCAATCTGCATAAATGGTTCTTTTGTCCGCCGTCTATCGCGTTTTTCTATTGCAAGAAACGTAGCTCCGAGTCTGATGTTCATCACCCTGTGGTGTCTCATGAGTTTGGAAATGGTTTGCCTATAGAAAGTGCCTGGATTGGGACTAGAGATTACAGTTCGCAGCTTGTGGTTCCATCTGTGATGGAGTTTGTAAACAGGTTCGAGGGAGGAATCGAAGGGATAATGAACAGGAACCATGACGAGGCTGTTAGAATGGGGTCAATGCTGGCTAATGCTTGGGGAACAAATCTCGGGTCACCTCCTGAAATGTGTGTTGGAATGGTTATGATCGGTTTGCCTTCAAAACTCTGTGTTAAGAGCGATGAAGATGCTATTAAGTTGCGATCATATCTGCGGGTGCATTGTTCAGTGGAGGTTCCAGTTTATTTTCTTGGATTGAGGGATGGCGAGGAAGGTGTGAAAGACAATAACAGTGGGCTAATCACTGCGTATGTTCGGATTTCTCATCAGGTTTATAACAAAACAGAGGATTACGAGAGATTGAGAGACGCAATAACAGAGTTAGTCAAGGATCAGATGACTTGTCAAAACCTTCCTCTAGTGTAGTAACCAGGTATGCTTCAAATTCACAATCTAGAGTTGACTCTGCAACATATGAGCTATTTTGCCTTCTCGGTCTTGTATCTAGTATAATGGTGGAACTTAAAACTCTATGATAACTATTGATAAACTATTTTGCTTTTGATTTGTGAAAAGCAAACAACTTTAGATCTTGTTTCATGCTCTAGGTTGTATATGAAGCCAAACCCATTAAAGCGTTGTGTTCTTCTAAACATGGATATTTTTGTTTTGGATTGGTGGCAGATAGTTTGAAATTATTTCAGAAGAGCCTTATGTAGACTCTTCCATGGTTCATCACATGGTTCCGGTGTAACAATAAGGCGTTAGAGGGAGCCACCGGCCAAGGTTCCGGCGGTAACTTTATTGATGAGCTTGGGGAGGAGCGGCTTGCAATGGAAGAAGAAGCTAACCTTGAGGGTTTTTTTTTTTTTTTTTGTCTTTCTAACGTTTATCGGCATTGTATTATTATTATGCAAATAAAATCATGTCGCTTTTTCTTGATCAAACATTCTGCTTTCAAAATCTTGTGTTTTTAAAACCACATTTCACCATCACATTGATAAACAATAAGCATATGTATACCACATTTCACCTAATTGGAATCTGATTTTTGTTTACATCTTTGTCTATTTATTTACCTACTTTCAAATTAATAGTCGACTAGTCGAGGTACTAAACTGATTCAGGTGAAACCTGTAGGGTCAAATCCGAATAAATAATAACCTAACGGGTATTTGTGGAGAATTGAATTTATTTGAAATTTTGAGTTTCTATTATGCCACGTGTCCTCCATCAGCCGGTTGCTCGGAGAAAGAAAAATGTTTTAAATCCGGCGAGAAATTTTGTTTTTGTTTTTTTTTCTGTTGGAAAGAATTTGTTTGATTGAGAGCAAACGAAGAGTGTTCCGTAGAGGAAGAAGATGGCTGAAGAGACAGCGAAGCCTATTAGGTTACTAAATTTTGTATCGGAGGAACAGGTTCTTTCCCTTGTCTCTCTATTCCTCTCTATCGAAACCCTAGCTTTGTAAATTTCGATTTTAATTTTTTTTCTTTTTCTGGGCAATTGATTTCGTGACCCAGTTAGATGAATCGAAGAAGGAAAGAGGGGAAAGAGTTGAAGATGGAACATTCCAGAGAGACAGGGCTCTGTACGAGGTTTTTTTCTCCATCCACCATTGTCCTTTCTTCAAATTTTCCATGAAAATTTCAGTCTTTCTCTTGTAATCCGATTGCAATTGAATGGTTATTGAGTTAATTGTGATTTCATTACTCGATAGTCTTAATTTAGAAACCCTACTATTGAAGTGTAGTGAGGTTTGCAAATTTTGCATTCAGACGACGAAGAACAAGATGCTTCCTTTTCTTCTTACTCACTTATACCTATCAATTGCAGATTTTGAAAGAGAACAAAGACAAGAAGGACGCTGAGTTCAATGAACGATTCAAGCATAGTGAGTCACTACTTTTGCACACTGTAGCAATATTGATTTAAAGCTGTGAACGGTTCTCTTATGTTGATATCAAGACCTTGTAGTTTGCGACATCTTTGGTTTAATACTTCTTTCTGAAATTACAAATTCTGGCTTGTGCCTTTTTCTCAATCAATTGCAGAAGAGACCTCGTTAACCTTTTTTGAATTGGATTGCCAGGACCACCCAAAGCTCTGGATGAAGATGAGACTGAGTTTCTCGATAAACTCGAAATGGTGAGCAAACTTTTTTTATGTTACGCTAAATAATTTCTTACCTGTTTACTCAACTTATCTTGGATATTGCCAATGGACTGCATATAGCATGAACCAGTGTAAGATATTGACGAGTTTACGTTTATCAACTCTTGACGGTCAGTAATGGAAGAAGAATCATGACTTGATCATATCTTCTCTCTGTCATCTTAATACCCTTATTTGCACTTGCTTTTGTAGTCAAAGAGGGAATATGAACGCCAATTAGCAGATGAAGACGAAGAACAGCTTCGTAGTTTCCAGGTCATTTTCTTGTCAATTTTGAATAACAGTAAATAGATCCAAAATGCTAAGATTAGCCTTCTATTATGGTTCCATTTTCAGGCAGCAGTTGCAGCACGTTCAACAATCCTTCACGAACCAAAGGAAGCAGAACCGCCACCACCAGCTCCAACCACCAAGGTGAGTATCTTGCGATTCAAATTGTATCGTTTATTAAAATTGCAAACTGTTCATTTTGAGCATTTTAACCACATGGGATTGATATATCTTACAGGAACAAAAACTTACTGGGAAGAGAAACCTGGCGACTCGTCCTTTTAATGCAATCATAAAAGTTAAGCCACAACCGAAGAAGGTTAAAGTGACGGAGGAAGTAAAGAAAGAAATCCCAGGGAATGAAAAACCGGCCAGCCAAATCGACCGGACTTCTATAGATTCCGCGAAAGCTCCTGAAGCTCTGCAAACAGGTTTAGCCTTGGTCTCATATAGTGATGAAAGTGAAGAGGATGGTTAACATTTTTGTTTTACTGACACAAAGATATAAACATTCACAATGAATCTAAAAATGAGAACTTTTTGGTGTCAATCTCTTTGTATGTTACTCACAAATGGTAACTCATAAGAAAGAATTTCATGTAGAAGCACTCAAGTGAAGCTGTACTAAAGAAGCATAAACGCCATCTTTGATATTAATCAAAGTCTCATGCTTTCCTTTCTCCACGATGACTCCGTTCTTAACCACTGCAATTACATCGGCGTTCTTAATTGTCGATAACCGATGTGCCACCACCACAGTGGTTCGGTTAACCATAACCCGGTCCAATGCGTCCTGGACCACACGCTCTGACTCAGCGTCTAGAGCACTTGTTGCTTCATCAAGTAGCAACACCTTAGGGTCTTTAACAATTGCTCTGGCTATGGCTACTCTCTGCTTTTGCCCACCTGATAATTGAACGCCTCTTTCACCCACCATTGTATCATAGCCCTGCAACGGTGAATAAATCTTTGAGTTTAATGAATCCATGAATCAGGAAATTAGGGCTAGATAGAATTTCTTTTAGTTACCTGTTGCAGGCCACTGATGAAGCCATGAGCGTTAGAGAGCTCAGCTGCAGATACGATTTCGGTTTCAGTAGCATCTCCTCCTTTACCATAAGCAATGTTTGCTCTGATCGTTTCATTGAACAAAACCGGTTCTTGGCTGACCAACCCGGTTTGCTGCCTTAGCCATTTCAGCTGCAATGTCTTGATCTCAACTCCATCAAGAGTGATCTGACCCGAATCAGGGTCATAAAACCTCTGCAGCAATGCAATCACTGTCGATTTCCCGCTTCCGCTCTCTCCGACCAAAGCTATCGTCTGAAACAGAGAGAAAAACAAAGAACAGAATTCAGGATATAATTGATCCGAACTAAGCCGTTGAATGTATCTAACTGAAATGTTCAGTTTTCATTCGGTTTTGATGCTTCATAAATTGAGAAATCAAGGTCTAACCTTTCCGGCGCGAATAGACAGACAAAGATCCTGGAAGATCTGAACATCTGGTCTTGAAGGATATTTGAAGCTGATATGACGCAATTCGATATCTCCTTTAACATTATCAAGAACTCTCCCAGACTCATCACTCGGATCAATCTTCGATTCTCTGTCTATAATCGCAAAGATCGATGCAGCCGCATTGCTAGCCTTACTGGAATCAGGAGACAGCGAACTTGACTGAGAAATAGCTACAGCCGCCATTGTCAAAGCAAAGAAAACCTGTTTTGAAACAAAACAAAACAGCCTTTAGAAGGGAACAAAAACATGAATCTTGTTGATTTTCTGAAATGTTTTTGTTGCTTTTACCCTGAAAACAGAATCGAAGGTAGTTTTGCCGTCATCGACTAGCCTTGCTCCGGCATAGAAACTGGCAGCATAAGAGGCGAAGAGGACAAAGAAAGAAACTCCGAAACCGATACCACTAACTATGCCCTGACGTATTCCTGTTTTCATTGGACCTTCACATTTCTTCTTATACATTTTCATCACTTTCTCCTCTGCACAGAATGAAGCAACCGTTCTTATGCTCCCGACCGCATCGTTCGCTACTTGGCTTGCTTCCTCGTACATTCTCTGCCAACAGTTTTTCCGTTTCATCAAACAACAAAAACAGAGATAACTTTATACAGCAACTAACTCAAGAAGTGTATCCGCTTTGTACCTTTGCATCTGCACTGAAGCCAACCATGAACTTCATGTATATATAACCGTTAAGTCCGATAAGCGGAAGCATCGCGAGAACAATAAAAGCCAGCTGCCAGCTCGCAACAAACGCGATGACCACACCCGCTGTTACAGACGCCAGATTCTGAACCGTTTGAGCCAATGCGTCTCCAACTAGACCACGAACCGTAGCTGCGTCAGCAGAGAGCCTAGCTCCTATGGCACCACTTGAGTTCTCAGTCTCATCGAACCATCCAACTTCCATATGAACCACTTTCTCAAAACACATTGATCTTATCCGCTGCACCAGTTTACATCCGGCTATGGAGAAAAATATCGTTTGTCCCGGGTAGACCACCATTGAAGCTACACCGAGAAGCATGAAGATAATTGCCCAAAACCTTGTATCGGATTTTAATTCCTCAGGTGGTTTGAAAAATGCTTTGATCACGCTTGAAATTAGAATCCCGAAAATCGGAAGTATGACTCCGTTTAAAACCGCGGCTATAGATCCCAGTATAAGCATGGGAATCTCTGGTTTGTTTAGCGCAGCGACTCTAAGGAATGATACTTTCTTGGGTGCAGTAGTTTCCTCTTCTTTGATCGGAGTAGAAGCCTCGCCTTGCTCTGCTTCGTTGTTTGTGTCTATTCCTGCTGGAAAACCAAACATAGAGAAAGAGGATGATCTTTTGCTAAAAGACCGGCTTAGCGATGACTTTCTCAAACTAGACCGTTTCATAGACTCCATTGATATCTTCGGCTCATCCGTTGAAACTTCGGATTTTTTATTGTCTTCTTGTAGACGTATGAGCTGAGAGTACGCTCCTTCAGGGTCTCTTAGGAGCTCAGAGTGAGAACCTGATCATACATTTATGATTAGCACTTACTATCAAATTGAATTGGACCTATACGTGTTTAAGAGTTTGAGTATTTACCTTTCTCGACGATCTTTCCTTGATGAATCACAGCAATCATGTCTGCGTTTCTCACCGTACTCAATCTGTGAGCAACAACGACAGTTGTTCGGTTAACCATGATCCTGTCAAGAGCTTCTTGAACAATTCTTTCAGACTCTGCATCAAGGGCGCTTGTCGCTTCATCTAAAAGCAAGATTCTTGGATCTTTCAGAATCGCTCTAGCCACTGCGATCCTCTGTTTCTGCCCACCGGAAAGCTGAGTCCCGTGTTCTCCAACCATCGTATCTAAACCCTGCAGTTTACAGTTAATTCAGTTATATCCACAACCACAAGCTTCATTAAAATGAAAAAACAGAGGAGAGGTGAATAAAATCTCAACCTGAGGAAGCTTGTCGATGAATTTAGATGCGTTTGCGAGCTCTGTAGCCTTACGAATCTCTTCGGTTGTTGCGTTTTCTTTCCCGTAAGCGATGTTTTCCTTTATGGTTGAAGTGAACAAAACCGGTTCTTGACTCACAAGTCCTATTTTGCTTCTGATCCATTTTAGCTGAAACTCTTTAAGGTTAATCCCATCTATGCGGACTTCACCGCTTTGTGGATCATAAAACCTCTCAATCAGACTCACAACAGTAGACTTCCCACTTCCGCTCTGTCCAACTAGAGCCACGGTTGAACCACTCGAGATAGAGAGCGAAAACCCGCGAAAGATCTGCTCTTCCGGTCTTGCCGGGTAACTAAAGTTAACATCTTTAAGCTCAATGTCTCCTCGAATGTCATCAAGCACTTTCCCGGTTGTATCAGAAGCATCAATCTCCGGTTTTCTTTTGATTGTTTCGAACATTTTGTATGCTGCGGCTTGACCAGCTACAAACGCGCTTAAACAGGGAGATGCTTGACCTAATGACCTGAAATTAATAAAGAAATCAAAATGAGATTACAAATTAAGGACGAAAAAGTAGAAGAAAAAAAACCGCAATGATGAAGAAGCAAGCTCACATGGAACCGGTTAACACCGCGAAGATGATGATGAGAACTTGTCCTCCTGTGTACCCTTTCTCCAGTATCATCTTCCCGCCATACCAAACCGCTAAGGCATAAGTGCAAAAGATGACTATATTGAGTGTACCAAGACCAAGCCCTGTGGAAGCTCCTTCAAACACACCTGCTCTATAAGCAGAGACAAGATGCTTATTGTAATTGCTTATAGCTTGTTTCTCTCCAGTAAACGATGCAACCGTTCTTATAGATCCAACGGTTTGCTCAACTACAACCGCAGCTTTCGCATAAGAAGTTTGTCCACGAGAAGCCATTTTCGAAATGACGATAGCGAGAGCTGCACCAGACATTACTAGAAGTGGAATTGAAGATACCATGACTAATGTAAGAAGCCATCCTTCCATGAAAGCTATCACAAATCCACCGATAAACGTTGATAGCAATTGTATAGCCTTCCCAACCTGCAAAACAGAAATTTCAGTCTCTCAATTTCGCCAAAAAATAAGTTTGAAACCTTAAACCAAACTCAAATAAAAAATTGAAACTTTGTAATGTTTTTGGCTCTGTTACCTTCTCTCCCATGGCATCTTGTATAAGGACAGTGTCACCTGACATTCTTCCAACAACTTCTCCTGTGTTGGTTTCGACGTCGAAGAAGGCAATGTCTTGTCTCAATATGGTTTTCAGATACAAACTCCTTATTCTTCCAGCTTGTCTCTCTCCAGAGATCATCCAACCAGAGACCTCTGATTATGTACAAAAATATCAAATCTTTCGCATCCAAACACACAAAAAAACACTAAAGATTTGAGACAAAATCAACAAGTGTGTGCTTACGGAGAAGAGCTGCCACTAGAGTTCCGAGACCAAGGTATACAAATTTCAGAGCCACCTGTGTGTAACGTTGTATTAAAGATCAATCATTGTGGGTCCAAACAATAAAGGTAAAAGAGTAGAAACTATTTGTTACCTTAGCGATCTTATCAGAAACATCTGAACTGTTTTGGTTTTGCCCGAACACATCTATGACATCTCCGAAGAGGATTGTCATGATAGGGAAGCCAAGACCGTTCCCCACGGCGCCAATTGTCCCGAGGATCATCAAAAGGATGTCAAAGGAATCTGCAAAGGCAAACAGCTTGTGAAACGGTACCGTTTTAGTCTTCTCATCATCTTCTTCTTTGTTCTTTACTGTTTTTTTCTTCTTTTCTTTCAGAACAGGCTCTGTCTTAACTTCTTTTTCTTCAAGGGTTTTAGAGTTTGAGGTCTCTGCTTCTTCTCTGTTTGGTGAATCCACCTTCAATCCTTCCTCTGATTCAATTACACTATCCATTCTCTTACGATCCTGTTTGAAAGATCAAAAACAGATTAGTGTTCACTAACCAAGGAGGAATTGTGGTAAAGATCGAAAATTTAAGTTATATTTGAAAAAAATATCAAATTAGATCGATAAAATATGACAAACAATAAATAAACTTCATTCGAAAAAGAAACCAGAAACTCCAAGAACTTGAAACAAGAAGAAAAAACAGAGAAGCATGTACCTAAAAACAGAGACTGGTTGTGTGAAAATAGCAGTGGAATTAAAGTTGGTGCAGGGTTGAATATATACGCTTGTCCATTACTTAAAGAAGAAGCAGTGGATTTTCAATTTCAAGAACTCGTGATTTCACCTGTTTAATTCTAGGTTTATTTGAATTGATTCAAGTGGACGTTGGGACCTACTTTGACAAACAAAGACTAGAGTCGTCAAAAACGACCTTGTCTGCGGATAAGTCTTATTGAACAAACACAGAGGAAGCTTCTTCTAACGAAGAGAATAAATTATTTGAGAACAGTTTTTCATACGATTTTTCTTTCAAACCTGGTTTGACTAATCAATTCTTTCTTTTGTTTACTTTCGTTCATACAGTGTTAACACATTGCCCATGAGCTGCATTTCAACTTTTCAAGCAGCCAGCCAATGAATTTTTGTTTTCAACTACATACTTATCATTTGTTTTTTTTAATTGGATTTGTGATTATTCCATCTTGTTTTAAGATATAAATCTTTTACTTTTCATCATCAGGTCCAGAAACAATTGGCGATGACTGTCTTCGACGCACCACGTCATCAAGCGTACGCCTTTCTTTGGCAACGGCATCGATCCTACGATCCCAGCTGGGACGATGCTCAACCCTTGGATTGGTGCCACGTGTAATGGTGGACCCCACCCATAATCCACCTGATTAAACCCTAATTTCCCCCACTCCGACAAGAACAGCGTCTCGTAACCTACCGCCGGCGCGAACGGATCTTCTCCGTCTCCGTCGCCGTTGAGGAACATCCCGAATTCTTCCGGTAGCTTCGCTTTCGCTTGTTTGATCAGTTTCACTACATCGAACACCGATTTCTCCTTTGCGATTTCGTGGCTACCGGCGGAGATTTTCACCGGGAAGAAACAGTTGCCGTAGAAACCAACCGGAAGCGGCGGATCAACCAGATGACGGCAGTTTGCGAAGAAGACGAGATTCACTTCGGTATTCTCTCTCAGATCTATCGCTTCCGTTCGAAGTTTCCAGAAACAGGCGGCGACTATCTCGAAGGCTGAACAGATCTCTCCGGTCGACGCGTGAAACTCACGCTTGAACCGTTCGATCAGATCGGATGGGATGTCAAAGCTCAAGTGCTCGAGCTTGTAGTCGGGAAACACCGGTGGAAATGGCGGAGGAATTGCCGGAGATATGACATCGTTCGCACGGTGGTGCTGTGGAATGAAATCTCTATTCCAGACGGGAGAGACGCCGAGATTATTCGTCCGGCCACGGGCGATCTCGCTGACGGCGTTTAGAAATTGGGCCGCTCCAAGACCGTCGCATATGGCGTGACAGAATCTAAGGCCCATTACAAAACCGCCGCAAGAGAACTGGGTCACCTGAAAATTGGAAGACCCGGTTCAGTTTAACTTACTTGGATACAATACCGGTTCAACTTCAGACAGTTTTTTTAACTTTTTTAAATAGGTGTACCGGTTTATACCAATTACAGATTGGAACTGGGAAACTATTCAACCGGTTCGATTTCTAACAGACCTTTATGCTTAACCGGTGTATTGATCTATACCAATTACTAATTGGATGGAGACTTGGAATGAAATGGAAGTTGATTAAATTTACCTGCACCTGGACAAGCGGTTCTGCATTATCATCTTCAGGGATTTGATCAGGAAGGAGATCATCGTAAGGTATTTCCATAAGATCATCGAAATAACCAACGCTCTCTAGCGTAAAATCAGTAACCGCATCTACAAACCAAATGCCGGTTTTCCCGGTACAATCGATCTGAATTTTACCTTGGCTTAACTCTTTCATTCTACCGGACAAGGGATAGTAATGGACAAGTGCTTTAGCCAATGCATCTTTAATGACTCTAGCAGCATCAGGTCCATGTGTAAACACATGTATTGTTCTAGCGAAACATCTTAGAACCGGAATATTATCGATTAAGGACAGATCCAACACGACGGATGGGGTTGGTTCAGGTGACTGAATTAGGACTCGGTTTACTCTGGTTAAAGAAAAAGCCATGGAAGAAGAGACTGACTTTGAATAAACCGGAAATTGCAAATGCCTTAGGAGTTGGTATAATTTTTTGGTGGTAAAGCAATGCCAGTTTTATATTGTGTGAGATATTGGTGAAAATTATCTATGGGACAGCTTCGCTTTGAAGTGGGCTTTGATTTGGTAAATGTAGGCCTCCCTTTGCTAACATATTACACTTCTCATAAAAATTAATCTATATTCTCAGAATTCTGTGTATAGAGTGTAGACATAAACATAGCAATGCAAACTTTCAAAGTTATATTTATCAAACTAGTATATACATGTTTGCACATAATTTTACATAAATATCTTTGGTTTGTTTATTTCTACTCGAGTTTTAGTTCTTCTAGTTTAACCATTATATAACTGAAATGTGATAGATTTGATCATTTCTATGATGTTAGTTACAATACCTTTTTTTCAAAAGTTCATTTCGATTTTTGTTCCAATCATGATTAGTTCATTGTGATAGAAATAGCTAGATAGGGATATATACACATGTACAACACAACAAAGTGGTTAAAAGAAATTCATTATTTGGAATAAAAAAAAAGTTGATAAAATGAAACAACATAAATTTTCATTTTTCTCTTTTGCACGTGAAACAAAAGTAATCTTATACAAACCTCATCCCAAAATGTCTAGAACCCTATATAGTATAATAGTAATACCCAAAAAGAGCCCTGATCCCCAGAGACGACGTCGTATCGTTACCTTTTTACATTATCACATACACTGTTTTATTCGTTACCTTTTTTGTTGGTTTTGTTTTCTTACAATCCAAGCTGAACAGGCACGTTGGCTTCTTGAATCCAATTACCCGGGCCGACCCAGTTAGCGACGGTGAAACCTTCAACCTCAGCCGCAGACTTAGCCACCTTAGCCCAAGGAACCCTCGTAGCAGTGTTAGCTCCTGGTCCACGGTTATTGAACTCAATGTACCTAGCTGTCTTGTGGAATTGTTCTCCTTTCCATTCGTTCCATCCTTCTGGTTGAATCACATCACCAATCTCAGTTCCAATAACAACGGTCGTTGAGAATGGCTTCCACGGCCTTCCTAGGTACGATTTGATGGTTAGCTTGTCCGCTTCGAGCTCCTTGTCCGCTATGATACGGCAGTTATGGAGAACGATACCGATCTTGACGGCTGTGCCCTTTTCGTTACCGTCGGCTGTGACGTAGTTGGATTGACCAGGGGTTCCTTTTCGGACTAGGACTAGAGAGTTTTGGATCACGGTCGCGGATTTTCCGAAGATGAAATCGACTGTACCGGATACAACAATGTTCCTGTAGAACTGACGTCCGTTGTTGACGTAGAGTGTGTCTTGGTAACCGTCAAATCTGCAGTTGAATATGACCGCACGGTCTCCGTTCACACGGAGTGCGACCGCTTGGTGTCCCAATGGGCCAGCAGTGTTCTTAAACCCGATCCATTTCGCCATGAATCCCTCAGATTCAACCTCTGCATGCATGTGTAATATCCATTAAATTAGCTCAATGTTAGTAAGCAATGCAATAAAGAAGGTTTAAACGGGACTTACGAACGGTGCCACTGAGTGAAGTGGTGGTTCCAGGGCTAAGCTTAACACTTCTGTTAAAAGTAATGATGGTTTGTGTAGCACCATCACCAAACATGAAAATGTTGTTCTTCTTCTTAGGGATAGTGACTTGTTCATTGTAGATACCAGCCTTGATATGGATAATGCAACGTCCAGGGTTTTTCTCCGGGCAAGCGTTAACCGCCTCGGTAATGGTCTTAAACTGTCCACTTCCATCCTTAGCCACCACATGAGTCGCCTTGATCTTACCACCACCACCGCCGCCTTCACCGATACCATCATCACCACCTGTACCACCAGCTGGAGCGCCACCACGTCCGGCCTGAGCCATAAGCTTCCTGTCTTTTCCAGAGAACCATTTGGGGAGTCCCTTGGTGTCGTTGTCTTCAAGAAGGCGACGAGCAGGACCTCCCATTCCTCCGATGGTCACGTTCTTCATATCGTCGACCTTGACACCCATCTGGGACATCGCAGTAACAACGGAATGGAAGATGTCGATAGCGTTACTGGTCAAAACCTTGGAGTTAGCGATTCCTTCACCCATGATCTTCCTTAACTCCACTTCCTCAATGTCGTCAAGGCAATCGGTTTGGTAATTGAAAACTCCGGTTAGCCATTGTTTAAGCTGGTCAAGCTTAGTTCCACTCTGCTGAAGATCTTCGCCCATTTCTTCAACAATTGTCTCAAGATCCTCAAGAGCGTAGGTCAACACTCTCTTGCAGTAATCAAGAACGGCTTTGTTCGTCGCGTTGATGTTTTTCCCCATGCCTCCTTCGGTCGAAGCCGTGAAGTTTGAGGATTTTGTGATCGCGTCTTTTGTAGCCATCATGAAAGCTTTGATAAGCTTGCTTGGATCGTCACTTTTGACTGGCTCGAGCGTTTTCGCGCACGAGCCTTTGTCCGTGGTTGACTGACAAATTGTCTGAACCGCTTTCTGATGCAAATTCAGAGGAGCATTCTTGTCGCCGCCGTCGCCTTTATTCATATAGGTGACAACTCCTATGGCAACTCCCACCACTAGAAGGATGGAAGCCACGGAGACCACAATTTTTCCTACTGCCATTTTTTTTCAATTTTTTTTTGTTTTTATATATTTTTTCCCCTTTTTCGATTTTTCCTTTTTTATGTATTTTTTTTTTCTCTCCCTCCGGTTTTATTCAGGAGGTAAATAGGAGAGGGAGGGGATTTTTTTTATTGAAACAGAGCCCGGTGGATTATTATATAATGGGGCTGGTAGAGATTATGGTGCATTGTGGGGAGGTTCTTATAGAAGTTGTAGTTTCTAAAATTAGGGTTTGCATGAGTTTTGCATGGAGGGAGAGATTTTAGGTCGTTGAATGGCTAAAAATTCTCTAGTCAAATATTGGCTTTGAGATTAAAAATTAGTCACCACAAGATGATTTGATTATGTCCTGATCAAGAGGTGTAACTTCGATTACTAAAAATGCCAAAAAAAAAAGTAATTTAAAGATGACAAAATGTTTGTGGCACTAACAAGATTACTTATATCCTCTAATTCTAATCTCATATATGAATTTTAAGATTCGGTGTCAAAAATAATTTATTTTGGGCTATTCATTCCTAAGTTTAGTTATTTATCCGAAAGTAAATTTGCCGAAAACTTCTTATCCAGAGAGTTTGCTCACATCCTTGATAAGTTAAACTCATTTGCACGCTACTACAAAAAGTGTAGCTAGTGCTAGTAAAAAGTTGTCCGCTATGACGGTATGAAAGTATGAATAGTATATTCATTTGATTCATGCACATATTTTTCTTTATTATCGAGAAGTTTACGAGTTCATATGCATGTTAATTATGTGTGAGGGATGATTTATGTCGTATCATTGTGCTAAAGTTAAAACCAAAATACCCTACAAATGTTTTTTTAAAATAGCTCTTTACATATATACTACGTACGTGTTCTAAAATAAACCACACAATTGACCCTAAAAACAAAAAAATAACAATCCAGAAAATCACTTAGAAATTAAACTCCAATTCAGTTTACAATATTGTCTTCACAAAATTGTTGCGCAAATATGTATATAGATCATATCAGAGAGGAATCCACCAAATTGGATTATCCGATAATACGGTTTTTTTTTTTCATTCAAAATTTCCGGAGACTAAAATCATTTGAGAGTGCGTTTGCTATGATGTTAAGTCATCATTTATAAGAATTTAAGATGTTCTAATTAATATGTCAAATACAATAGACCAAAAAAATTCACATTTCATTTATATAAATATCCTTTCCAATCATCACGAAATCCGTCCGCACATGTATAAACCTATAAGATACACCACAAATGACGCACAATCATACATGACAGAACCATCTATGATTCCATTCGCGATCGCTTTAGGCATTATACGATATTAATTTAATCATTACATCCAAATCCCTTAATCAGTAATAATAATCCGACAACGGTGGCGGTCGGGGCGAAGTGTCTTCCTCGTTAAGCTTCACCTTAATACCAAAAGTCTTAAAAATCGTATTCAAACCATTGAATACATCATACGAATCACTGCTTAGATTCTTCCCAACTCCAATCCCAATCTCAACTTCCTTCGACAGATTCTTATCTTCAATATCATCCAAACAAGTCGAATGATACCCCATGATCGACATTAACGTCTTCTTACACGTGAAATAGTTATGAGCCAACGTCGTTACATCTTTCCCCGTAGCTTTCCAAAAATCGACAAAATCTTCCAACGCGTAGTTTAGGTTTTTCTCGCAGCTGCTGATCGCTGTAGTTGCGATTGCGTTTGATTTGTGTTTTGGTTTGATTTGGGAGAGGTATGTCACACTTTTTTTGACGGAGGTTTCAGCCGCAACCGCTAATGCTCGGATTAATTCGATGGGATCATCGGTAGGAACGTGTTTAAGCGTTTTGCAACATAGACTTGTGTTTGATTGGATAACGGTGCATATTCCTGCGACTGCTTTTGCGTGCGGTGTGAAAAGGTAGTTTGTGCGTTTGGCTGGTGTAGCGGTTGCGGTTGCGAGTGCGGCGACGGAGAATAGGAGAAAGACGAATTTGATTGGAGAGTTCATGATTGATTGTGTTTTGTGTCGTATGAAAGTATGAACGGACAAAAGGATCGGAAAGGAACGGATTCGGGGGGAGAAGAGAACTTAGATATAGAGACATTCATGTTTTGTGTATTTATAGTTCGTCTAAATTCGGTAAATATTAGATCTTTTTATTTTCTAGTTTTTTTTTTTGTTTTTTTAATATTATGGTAGTGAGGGATTTGCGGGTTAAACGGTTATGCTTTCGAATTAATATTTTTGCTATATTTTGGTTTCAATTTGTAATGCAAAACAAATATAACTCAAAATTATAATTGAGGAAAAAAGAAAACTGTAAATTGTTATATATATTCAAGGTATCAGAAAACTGAAATTTTTTTGTTTTGATTTAGTAATACTTCAAATGAGAAATGGGCCCGCAAGACAGTAGTGGTGGTGAGATGGACACGTGTCCAAGCTATACGAGCCTCAAGCCAAAAAATGAGTTAATTGGAGCGACTCTCCGTAGAGTGGAAACGTAGACGCGGGAAAATGCAGGAGGAAGAAGCCAAGATCTTGCTCGGTTTTCCTCCCAATTCTCGTCCCCTTCCTTCTCAGGTTTTTTTCATCTCATCTTCGGGGAATTTTCCATCTCTCAATTCTCTGATTAGGGTTTGATTCGGTGCTCGTCGGGTTGAATCTCACTGTTTCCGATGATAGAATTGAATTCCACGGTGCCGAATTTAGCATAAGTTGTGTTCGTTTGGTTTTCGAATTGCGAGATGCTATGGGATTTGAATCGATGATATGATATGATTCGGCAGGTTAAAGCTGCTTACCGGAAGAAAGTATGGGAATCACATCCTGACCTATTTCCAGATGATCAGAAGCTCCGTGCTGAGTCTATGTTCAAATCGGTGAGTCACAAGTTTCTCATACCCTCAGATTCAGCATTCCTTTTCTTCTCAAAACAAGACTTAAAGTTAGTTTTCAATTTGTTGCAGATATCTGAAGCTTACTCTTGCCTTGAGTCTGGTAATCTACTGAGATTGACCTTTCCTTGCTTATAGTCAAACCAGTTTACGACAACCATGGTCTGCAAAAACCCAAATGAGCTAGTAGTACATTCGTATGGGTGAAATCAGCTTTCCTGATGAATGTTGACAGGAAAATTTCGGAACTAAATCCCGGTACATTTTTACAAACATTGTGCATTTACATACCTTCAATCTCCTTAGAGTGAGTGTGTGTGTGTTTCTACATCTTTTGCTTACCTTAAACCGTTTGTCAATTTTACAGGAGATGATATGTTTTCTGCAAAATGGATGAACGACCCAATGCGACAGTAAGCGGTTCATTACATCTAGTGCTTTTAAGCCTCCATCTTTCTTTAGTTCCTAGAGCGTTACAAAAGTTTTGCTATTGATATCGCAGATTGAGTCCTTGGAGCTATTGTTGTTGGAAGAATGAAAAAGAGACCATTTGACATACTACTCTGTTCTAGCAATAACAATTCTAGCTCATTTGGGTTTACAAGTTTGCAGATCAGGACACACTTACTCTGTTTTTATAGAATGTATCATTTATATGTCGATCACTCCTAACCTTTGTCTCTAGTAAAATATCAAGCTTTCTAAGCTCCACATTGGTCTCTGTTTGCAGGTGATGTTAAAGGCCAGCAATATTCCAGAGCAGGTAACAAAAACGACTCAACGCTCAGTATGTGTAAAAACTAAGCATAGTGGGTTACAAATTGATGAGATTCTCGATTGATAAGGTGTGTATTCGAGGGTGGTCAAGACAGGAGTTCCACGGACATTTGCATCTGCCAACAGAGGTAACGCTTGGTTGATCGGTGCACCTTTCCTGTTGATCGTCCTTGGAACCATCGGGCTTGGTGGAATCAAAGCTAACAGGTCAGTTTCCACAGTCACTCGCTTTATTGGCTTATCGTTGAGATCCTTTCATTTTAATTTCTCTCGACTTGGCTATACTGTGAATTTGAAAATACTACTGATTTCTTAATAAATATTATCATTGCATTGGTGTGTTTTGCAGGGCATATAATCTTCAAAAACAGACCTTTCCGTCTCACAATCCTTTCCTTCCTTGATTCAGAGTCTCTTGCAACAAAACATTTTGAATCATTGAATACGTATGTTAAAATCAGACTAAATTACATAAGTCTTGCTTGAATTTTCTAATACTCCCATATAATATAATGTAAATATGTCTTGATTCACACATTTTATCAACTAAAAAAAAATGATAAATAAAAGTACCAGTAGAAGTTATTTTCATACATAAACATAAAATGGTTTTAACAAAAGGAAGCTTCATGGTTCTGAATAAGACATAAGTAACTTGAGAAAAAAAAAAAAAAAAAAAGGGAAGAAACTGATGCAGAAACTGGGGGGATGCAGAGATTCTCAAATCAACGTTTCTTCTCCCACAAACTTGTTCACCCTCCAGATGATGAATTGAGCAATCTTCTTCTTGATGTCAAGTGACACCAAGGTTTTTATGAACCCAACCATGTACTAATGCATAACCAATAGGTCCAAACCTCAACCATCCCCCAAATTTGTAGCCTAGACTCTTTTATACTGAACCGACAAAAGTAAAATGAAAAAAGAAAAGGTGCAACTACTACTAAGGTACTCCAGAATCATCAAAATTCTGCAGTTTTAGATATGGAAATCACTATTTTCCATGTCTTAGTGCTCTAAATTTGGTATTCAAAGTAGTACCAATATATGCTCTGCTTATGGCTACTACGACGTCTTCTTCAGTATTTCATGGATCAAAGATTGGATTTCAGGCGACAGTTTGGATACCTGTCACGGTTTCAGTTGCTGATGTTTTGTTTGTAGTCTCTGCAGCAAGGTTAATAGTAATTGGTTTCCATCCTGTTTGATGATGAGTGATCCATTTCTTTGAGGTTGCTGTTATATTCAAGATCTGAAGTATCTCACCTAAAGTAAGCTCTTTTAGGCATTCCTTTTTCAGAACTTGTGCAGCTTCGTACCTATATATTTGATCCAAAGAAGAAAAAAAGATTTTACAAAGATTCATTAATTATGAACCATAGATTTCTTAAGAAAACAAACTTTCTAACCTGCACTGAGTTGCCATAAACGCCACCCGCCCAGAAGATGAGGTTAGAAACTGTTGTATTCTATCCCAAGTTGCTTTTGGGTATTGCTTAGGATTGCCCCCTAAAAGGTTTACACAGTTCCATAGAACTTCATTTTTGCCAATGTACAGCTTTATTTTACCCATATTACTCACCATGATCATATGATGCTCCACTGCGCTGTCTAAAGCTTTCTTTACATCAGTACCGCGATGCTTTGGATCTCCATACTGAATGCAATCTGAGATATTAGGCTCGGTAGGCATAACTTTTTCGGTTTTCAAGATGTTTAGAGCATGTAAGATAACGCCTATAAGGCCTTGAACATACTCAGATGGTGGCGGAGACTCTTGTGTTCCCCACGCACCATTGCTGGAACCAGATCCAGTAGTAACTACTTGAGGCTGAGAAGGTGAAACTCCAGGAGTGGAAGAGTTGGTGTAGCCTGTGGTTGAAGAAGTACTACTCCGTGGAAGATAACCCTTATTTGGACCGTTTAAGCTAGGAGAACATGAGGGTTCCATTTTTGGTCTGAACTCTTGTCTAACTTGAGGATTGAAATTCGGACGATTTTGAGTTTGACTCGGGTATTGAGACACACTTAGATTGCTGATATCAGGTGTAGCCATGAGAGGTGGAGATGGAAACCTAGGCCCGTCATTTCTCGGATGCATTGGACGGAAACCATTACCAATAGGAGGATGCAGATTATCTGGGCGATAAGGTCGGAAAACATTACCATAAGGCGGCCGCATATTAGGAGCACCTGGCCTGGCGGCATTGGGATAATAGTTCTGCGCATGGTTTGGGATGCTATTTCCATTATTCCAAGAAGGATCAGGGGTAGGGTAAGGTTGTCTAGGAGGATAAATGTACTGATTCTGAGGATTACTCATCACATTACCAGGGGAATGGTTAACATTGCTAGAGGGTAAACTGGGAGGAGGTATGCTGGTGGAAACAGACGGCTCACTACTTCTAAAAAACTCATGGGGTTTCTTAATCAGCTTTCCTTGATTGTTCTGTTGCTGACGGTAGTTATTGTTAGGCTTACTTTCCTGACCCTTTGGCATCGCAGGCTGATTATTTGATGGTTTTGGAAGGAATTTAACCTTCAATTTGTTATCAAGGATTCTTCTGGTGTCAGAATTTGAATCCAGAGGTTGGCTTGATGGAATACAGTCCTGAGTTGATGTCTCTGAACCAGAAGTTGGGGGCGTCGCATTGGCAATAAGCTGTGAGCTTTCGATTCGTGAGAGAGGGCCTCCTCCAGCTGATAAGCTTGTCCAAAGCCATACTGTCCTTGCAGCATGAATTAGCGGCACTGATGCTTTGCGAGGCTGTGCTAAGAGAACATTATACCTTCTCAATCTCAATTGGTGAAGAGCATCGGAGAAGTCTCTGTCCCCTGAGATTAGCATAAAATTTGCAGGAGCAGGATTATCCAGTGCCCAGCAAAACATGTTTACTAAAATCTTCTTATCACTCGCATCTTTCGCTCCTGAAACAAAAACGAAAAGGAAACACTTTAGTTACTTGAAAACAAAATCAAACCAAAACAGTAAAAACCCTAAAACAGATTCGATTCAGAATTGAAATCTAACCAATAAAAGCTTAAAAAATCAAGCAGAACAATAATGAAAAAGCGAAGTAAAGCATGCCATAATTGATCAACAGCACTAGAAACGTGAGCAGATCTAGATGATACATAAGTGATAGAGATAGAGTTTCTAAAAGTGTTAAAAGGAACTCACCGGCGGGGACGTGATTGAGGGCAATTCCGGTGGAATTAAGGGCCTGCTGGATGGTCGGAGGGATGCGATTCGTATCGCCAAAAGCAGAGATTGAGACTGTACCACAATAGTTCATCTTCGCAATAGCCGAGCTAATGTTCTGAGCAATCCCATGAGCATCGACACCTTTAGGGACCTGACAATTCTCTATATCCCACCACACTGCCGTCTTTGCCGTCACGTACTGCGCCTCAGCCATCTCTGCCTCTCCTTCGCCCGCCGTGTTCATCGCCGCCGTCGACTATCAACTACGCCGAGTATATAGAGATCGCCAAAGGAATCTCCGAAGGAGGGATTTCAATTATTAGCCAAAAACCTTTTCTCTCTAAGCTTTATATTCCCCTACTGATGAAGGCTAAGCGGCTGTGATTGACGGTTTTACCCCTGAAGAGAAGGGTAATTCTGGAAATAAAAAGTGAATCGTTTTGATTGGTGGAGAATCGTGACTGTTGCCTTGTTGGTGATACACTGTTAGTTAGTGGAAGTTCTCGTGCACCGTTTCGTTTACGTCCGTTATCTTAATTGACGTTGACTGACTTTGACTTAAAAGGAGACGCCACGAAGAAACTTCCTTCCGTTTTCTGATTTTCCAATTGTCACGACGTTTACGTCCTAACTTCCTCACTGTCCATCCAATTTTCCACGTATTTTTATTTTTATTTTCAGATAATTATGGTTTTTACTTTTTTTCCAACTTTTGCGAGCTTGTGTATTTTTTTTTCAATTTCACCCTACATGTTTTTTTTTTTTTGTTAACCCCCCCCTATATATTATGCGTTTTTTTTTCCTGCCTAAACAAATTAATATTGTGTTGTTTGTTCTTTCTCAAAAATAATTAAAACTATGTCGTTTATTTAGTTTTCCACAAAAAAATGAAATCATTTTTAAATTTTTGTTTTTATAAATTTGACATAATTCAAGTCAGTCCTCCAAACGCGAATAAATTTATAGATGCTTATAAATATGAAACGAATTCATAAAAGGTTATAACAATAACATCGTTCAAAAGAGCAAGATCTAGCACTTCCCAAATTTCCGCCTTAGCTATAAAAATAAACGAAATACAAGACAAAATAATACCACGATTTTTTTTTTTGTTTTTGCAACCAAATTCTTCATTTCAAATTAGTCGATTACAAGTGAGAAGAATACTACAGTGATGTCAGATTGTTGCCTTGACTTTCCTAATATTAAGCATGTCTACCACGACTTTATTTTACACATTCAACAACTCAATTGTTTTAAATTTGAGATAACAGAAAAAAAAATCATCAGGGTTAATGTCAGATTTCTATGAACATTATGTTGATGGTTGTATGGGATAATGGAAATTAAAATTTCCGGCATAAATAAAAAACTTCTTAAACGGTGATGGTTAAGGGTTTAACACTAAGACGCTTCTTCTCTGGCAGGTCCGGTCCGAGCATTCAACAATGGTTGAAGAGCTTCTACGACAATTCTCATGTTTGGTCTGCAATTAGCTTCGTATTGTAGACACAATGCAGCAACAGCAGCTAACTGCATGATCAACAAAAAGACAATTCAACAAGATAGAAAAACTTTCTTCCTCTTCCTCTCTGTTTAAGATTGGTTTTGGTTTAAAAAAAAAAAAAAAGATTGGTTTTGGTTTTTACCTTAGCAACAGCTTTTGGAGGGTAATCTCCTCCGAGTCTTGAATCAACGCATTGCTACACTTTGTCTACGCTTAGCTTTGGTAAAGCCTAAGGCAAAAGCAGAGTTTCTATTGTATAGTAAGATCTTTGTGAAGATAATGATATGCAAGATTTTATTCGTCTTTGAAAGAGATTAGTATTTACACTACCCATGTAACTAAACTTTGCTGGCCTCGAGGCAATGTATGATCAACAGGCTTTCGACCTGTAAGAAGCTCGAGCAATACAACTCCGAAACTGTACACATCACTCTTGGCACTCAATTGCCCAGTCATTGCATATTCTGGTCAAGCGAAGAAGAGCATATGATGAGGATGAGAGCATTGAGCAATGGAGAAGAAGATGAGAGCATTGAGCAACGGTGGATGATATGTGGGCCAGGCTTTTCTCCCTGAGGAAGCATCGGATATGTTACAAATCATTCTCTCAACTCAAGTATAAACACAAACATGTTTTCAAAACGTCATTTCTCCATTGTACCATGGAGAATATCATGAAGAGATCCGTTTTGGGCTAACTCAAAGACAAGTATCCGCGAATTCCCATCAACAGAGTAACCAAGCAGCTCAACAAAGTCATCATGCGTCAACCTCGAAACCATGGAAACCTGCAGGTTCATTTTCCAAAATAATAGGCAAAGTCGGACAATGTACATGTATAATCCATTAAAAATAACGTACCGTCTGACTGCTTTATCTAACTTGACTTATATGACCACAAAAAAAATACTTATATGTCAACGTTTGACAGAAAGTCAACGTTCGTTCGCGCCGTTGGATGACGACAAACGGAATTAAATCCCCGATTTTTACCTTTACCAGATAAATAAGCCCATGAAACTATGGGTCATTGAAACTAAGCCCATTAAGGTTAAGATTAAATAATCGACCCACTACTATTCTTTAGTTTTCATTTATAATTTTTGGCTTTTTGGTTCCATTATTTTTGTATTGAACAGAGAAGACGAGGAAACAGAGCAGTTTTAAGAATAAAATTAAAACCGCCATCAAGAACCTAAAGGTTGCAACCTTTCACTAGTTTATAAACAAGTAAAAAACTCCCTTGTGTTCTGTTCGCTCCAACTCACCAATCTTCTCTTTGAATCCTTAATTTTTTTCCCCAGAATCACTAACAATGGATTCAAGAAGAACAAGAACAAACCCAGACAGATTATCCAGTTTATCGGATCTCCTTTTGGTTCTGATTATCTCTCACTTGCCCTTCAAGGAAGCAGTGAAGACGAGTGCTCTCGCGACTCGCTGGACGGATCTCTACCGTAACACGACCAACGTCTCTTTCAAAGAGTCCGAGTTCGTGAAATGCTCTGTCTCCGCCACCGAACAAACTAAAAGGGAAGCCAGGGCTTCTTTCGTTCACTATATGGTTGAATGGGTTTCCAAATTCTCCGGTGACGTCATCGATACTTTCGAAATTTGTCTCTCCAAACAGGTGGGTTTCGAATCAGAGATCAACTCCTTAATCGAATTTGCCGCCTCCAAGCAAGTCAAGAATCTAGCTCTCGACTTCTCAGACCCTTCTTGGATTAAAAGTAGTGAAGCAAAAGGAAGTGTGTTTCAATTGCCGGAATGCGTTTACAATCTAGCGACTCTCGAGTCATTGAAGCTATTCGCTTGCGGGTTTGATCCATCAAGGCTTGCGAAACCAGGTTCGCTGAAAAGACTCTCTTTTGGTTGGACCCAACTTGGAAAGATCATGTCTTTGTTATCAAAGTCTCCCCTTCTCGAGAGTCTAAGCATTCAAAACTGCTGGAACGTTGGTCTCGAAGCGATAACCGACGATAACAACCGGTTAAGGGAATTGATATTCGAGAACTGCGATTTTTCCATGGAGTACTCTACCCTCGACTTGCCCAATATTCAGGTCTTCAAGTACACAGGAGAAGTCCATTACTTTCAGTTCATGCAAGTGAATAGGAAAATGGAGGAAGCGTACTTGGATTTTGGAGCAGAGAGAGAATACAATGAAGGAACAGGAACACTTTTGTGTGGTCTCCTCTATGATCTTTTATCGGCTAGGAAATTAACGGTCTGTCCTTTTCTCATTCAGTTGATCAAAGATGGTGACGATCCAGTTCGGTTACAAGCACCAATGGAGACAAAACATTTGGTTATTAGGACGAATCTGGAAGCGATTGAGTTCGTTGGGATTAGACTCATGATGAATAGTTGCGAAGAATTGGAAACTCTCACTTTTGAAATGCTTCCTCCAATGCCGCCTGTAGTAACGACTGCTCCTGATTTCGATCCGACAACATATTGGACTTATGAAATGAGTCACAAGTGTTTGAAGAAGACGCTAAAGGTTGTAGAAGTGAGGGATTTCACGACCGGCACGTACGAGTTACATATGTTAAAGTTTTTGATTCGTTGGAGTCGTGTGTTGGAAAGGGTGGATCTTTATTTGCCGAATGGAATGGTGGAGGATCAGAAGACTTGGGCACGTTTTGCTGTGGAGACGATGAATAACGTGTTCCAGGCATATTCGGACCGTTTATGCATTCATCTACACAACGATTGAAAAAAAAAACGTCAATCTTTTCGTTAAGATTCCTTAAAATTTAAGGATAAGTATTTTGGGTGTGTATTCGTTTATTAAGAAGTTGTCTTTCGAACTAGAAAAGATTGAATACAATAAGGTCACTGTGTGTGTAACCATACATTTGCAAAACCTTTTGTTGAATTAAATGAAAAAGATTTCTTTTTATTTATATCAGTGTCGTTTCTGTTTTTAGTCTCTAAGATAAAGAAATTTTGTATTTACAATACCTATTTTCGACTTAGAATAAAGAAATTTTTTTTTATTTATTACAGTTTCGTCTCTCTTTTAATCCCTCCAAGAAAAAGAAAAATTAGATCAAAAAAGATGAAGCTAAAAAAAAACACAAAAACAAAATAAAACCCGTTTATCATTAATAAAATTTCCTCAAAATGCTCTCTTTGTCACTGTGACAATAAAATTGAGAGACCGGACAAGCTGTTTCAGGGTTATCATCCTTCTTCGCGCTCCTCCTTGAGAAGCCAGAGAAAATGAATTCTTTAAGACAAAAAAAGTTGTGGACCTCCTTTACGCCAAACACCACGTACCGGCAATCCACCTGTTTGATTCTGGTTACTATTGGAATTGTCATCTTTTGATTCTGGTTCAGGCTCATGGTTAGAGTTGTTAAGATCTAACAATGCAGCCATTGATCCATCACCAAGCCGTACTCTGTGAAACTTAGAGGTTTTCTTACGTTGCTGCTTGATTCCGGTTGAAGGAGAATCCATTCCAGCTACTTTTGACTTGCCTTTATCAGCCCGGTATGCATTCTTATCTTTCGATATCGTTTCTTCTTCTTCTACTTCTTCAGCATTCTGTGAGGATTGTAATCTCCGCACTGTGTCCATAAAGTTATCTGCTAATGCTTCTCTTGAATCAACAACCTTCACAGCTTTCCCTTTGTTTTTCTTTGAACCTTTACTCTCTTGAGCTTGAGACGAGCTTTGCGCAGCAGCTTGACCATTCTCCTTTGTATCGTTTCTCAAACTCTCATTGTGGGTATCAATGAGTTCCTTCTGCCTTTTAGGGTCAGGGCAGAGTCTAGCAAGATCAATAACCAAGTGAGACAGTCCATAACCTTTCACATACTCCAAGTAAGTTCTTGCATCAATAGAACCTTGACGATACTGTCCTGATACATCTTTAAAGGCCTTGAATAGATCTTCATCATGACCAAGTGCAGATCGCATTTTCTCAATCAATGATTTGTTGGCAGACTGCACATCCGGCGGTGGTTGGATATTTGAAGATCCCTGTGTAATGGTGGATGATGTCTTGCGATTTTGCACAACAGTAGAAGAGACTGGAGGAAAATCCGAATGAGAAGGCTGAAGTGATCTTGTATCAGATAGCTTAGGGGCTGAGGATAAGTGAGGAATCCTATTCTCAGTACGAGCAGCCTGTGGAACCGCAGGATTAAGAGGTCTAGGCTGTGAAACTCTCGCATGGGACCTAGACTGGGCTGAAGAACTAGAGGCTTGTACAGGCGTCCGACCTATTGCTGGCCATCCCGAAGAAGAATTGCCACCGCTACTTGTATTGGATGCTTGTACTGGGCCTCGGTTAACCGCTGGCCATGCTTGAGAAGGACTAGCAACAGCAGTAGCAGTAGCAGTTCGATTTGTTTGACGTCTTAGACGAGCAGCCATGGTGTTAGTAGGCAAACTCTCCAAGTTCTGTCCAGATCTTGGTGGACCAGAAAGAGGAGGAAAAGCAGACTCTCCAAGACGTGAACCACCACCACCAGAGCTGCCTACTGCTTGAAGATATCGCGAAGAGCGTTCCATATCGGTAGTTGATAGAGATTCCATTTGTTGAATAAGAGGATCAGCATCATCAATGTGTCTAATGTTGTTCTCAGAGAACCCAGGTGGTGCACTTGAAGGAGGAGGAGCAGGCTCTTGCCGAGAATACTCAGCTTCAGATAAACGAAGAGCAGCGTGAACTGCAAGATTATATTCATCATCACCAGGCTCACGACGAAATGACCGAGCTCTTCCACGACGATTCTCTTGGTCATTTCCACGCCGGTATCGAAAACTCGTTGGTATCTGGAGCGGAATCACAATATTAAACAACATAGCCAAGCAAACTGGAAGATAATTTAACAAAAACAACAGGCAAGAAAGGTTACATGCCTGTAACGCAGCACTTCTCTGAGACCGAGACATTTTACCTCCATGCTCAATAGCGTTATGCCTCTGAAAAGTCAAATACAAATACTTAACAAGAGTCTATCGAGCACAACTGAAAACGAACAAAAAGAAATTCATCAAAGTGTTTACTTTCAACTCTGATTCGTTTTGGAAAACGATGAACTTCTTAGCAAGGCAGGAGTCGTCTTCACAGAGAAAATGGTCTCGGCGGAAGTGAATCTGTTGCAAAACATGTAGAATCAGCTACAAGTTTAACCTCAGTTATAGTAAAATTGGTTGATGATTACCTCCAAGTCATCATAGTTTTTGTAATATTCATATTGTCCTGGCTGTGACCTATATTGGATATTGAAGCCAATCAAGCCATTCAGGTTACACGCTCTCAAAATAAAGATTTCGCAAATAAAAATTGCCATTACCTTTGGCATAGATGACAGGTGTAATGCTCTGTGGACATGTGAGTATATAATTCATTATCACCATAAAATGGATTCCTACAGAATTCACACATAGGATGTCCAGCGAAGCCTCCTCTCTCACTCTCACTTCCATCAACTTCAGAGTCACCAGTGTGTATATGTTGGTTAAGTTGTGCTCTAGTATACAACTTTTGTTCACATATGAATATCTGTCCATGTAGAGAGAGAAACAGAGATGTAAAAATGTGTAAAGACTTCTAGAAGATAACAGAAAATAAGCTGCAAATATGAGGTTTAGAAGCTCCAACCTTACGCCCTTCGAGACATAAACCGCACATATGCAATTTGTGCTTGTGATATAAATGACCCTTCAACTGTTCAACACTCTTAATCCGCAAACGATGCTTTGGCCCTGGTCCTCCTTCTCTTGGTTGATCCTCTGTCTTGTCACAAACACTGCACGAGAGTCTACACATCGCTTTGATCATCCTATACTGATCCAAGTCATCAAAGAAAGCCTGAGTGTCTTCATGATACCAGAACCCTCCTCCTACTCGACCTTCCCTTGGTGCTGATGGGAAGGTCGAGAAGTCATTGATCGTCCTAGTATAATCACCCAATGCCTGCAATTTTTTCATGAAACCCCTTATAAGCATTCATTGGGAAAAACGCTTAGCATTCAAGAGAGAGGAGCTAAGATTGAAAAACTTGAAAATCTTACAGAAAAAAATCTTCAATACTAAGAAATTGAGAAAGAGGGCTGATCACAAAATCTAGCAAAATGAAATCTATCCGATGATAAAGAGCAACTGCGATGACAGTTGGCGACAGAGGTGCAATTAAGAAGAGGAAACCCTAATAACCTTGGTGACGAAGACGATAGGAGACTCAGTTTTGCAGATACAGCAGCGAGGATCGCCGAGGACGAAACGGAGACGAACGACGCACGTGGAGCAAACTTCCCGGTGACCACAAGATCCGTAGGCAACCCATTCGAGATTGTCGGCGCAAACGGCACAGCTGTCATCCATGGCTATTGCTGAATTTGGGATTGGGATTGAGAAATCGATTCGAAGAGATGATGAGCAGAGATCTAGGGTTCTGAGAGAGGGCAGGCTAAAAGGCAAGATGAAGAATACGAAAAGGTCTACGAATCATTTATTGGCCAGTCAAACAAATACGAAAAAAAATTGGAAAACATTATTATTAAAGATCTATTAAAAAACTTATTATCATTCGGGGATGTAGCTCATATGGTAGAGCGCTCGCTTTGCATGCGAGAGGCACAGGGTTCGATTCCCTGCATCTCCATTTACTACTTTTTATTTCAAATTTTCTAGGATATGGGCCTAAAGACACTCCGTGAGAGCCCAAAACAAACCCAATAAGTTTTTAGCGTCCGGGAAAATAAGGGTAGTTAAGTAATTGAGCTATAGCAGAGTCCAAAACCCTAGAATCTCTTCTCCTTTAACATCTTCTCTCCTACACAATCCCCTTTCTGATTTTTTTCCCTGCAGCCGTTGCTCGCTTTGACGCAAAGATGCAGATCTTCGTGAAAACCCTAACGGGGAAGACCATAACCCTTGAGGTCGAGTCCTCCGACACCATCGACAATGTCAAAACGAAAATCCAAGACAAGGAAGGAATTCCACCGGACCAGCAGCGATTGATTTTCGCCGGGAAACAGCTCGAAGACGGACGCACTCTCGCCGACTACAACATCCAGAAGGAGTCGACGCTTCATCTCGTCCTCCGTCTCCGTGGTGGTGCGAAGAAGAGGAAGAAGAAGACTTACACCAAGCCAAAGAAAATCAAGCACAAGCATAAGAAGGTCAAGCTCGCCGTTCTCCAATTCTACAAAATCGACGGATCTGGTAAGGTTCAGCGTCTCAGGAAAGAGTGCCCTAACGCAACTTGCGGTGCTGGAACGTTCATGGCTAGTCACTTCGATCGCCATTACTGCGGCAAGTGTGGGCTCACCTACGTCTACCAGAAAGAGGGAGGCGACGAATGATCTCGTAAATCGATTTGGTAGTCTCTCTCCCTTTCTCTATCTTTAATAACTGGTTTCGATTTGGTAATGTTATAAGCTTTTTTTGTTGTAATGGATTCGATGTTGAACATGTTTTGTTCTGGATTTCTTATCTAGAATCATGAAATTTCTAAGTTCTTAAGGGATATTGATTATGTGTGGTCCGCTCAGTACTCTGATATACATTGCTTGCTACATATTCAATCATATCTCTGGTATTCGAATTTGATGATTTACTATCAAGTAGCAAAGTCGAACCTAGATCAGGCTTGCAAATTAGCTTGAAGAACAATAGCTCCGTAATCTTGTGAATTCGAATTCATCCGTGCATGCATTCACCATTCCATGCTTGCCAAGCTTTTCCGACAGTTTGCTACTACAAACCTACACCACATCCATTTATAAATGCGTTTCAGATATTAAACAACTTAATTACACTTTTTTGTGTGGGATGTGCATGATGTTCGTATTCTTTTGTGCCACTGAGAATGTTAGATGTCTAGCCTACACACTCTAATTGCCGATGAGTCTTACTACCTTTACAAGGTATTGCTCTTCTTCAACCAAAAAAAAAGAAAAGGTCTAATTATACATCCAATGTTACATTTTCTTCATGAAAACTTTTTGGAAAACCAAGAAGGATGTGAATTTGCTGCATCAAATTGGCTTCTATGCTTACCAACTCTCGATCTTAAGGTCACAGATTTCCTTTAGGAGTTATATTCCGTGGTTAATTAGGTGGGGATCTAAAGGAAGGAATCAACCAGGCTGGAGTTGACTATTACAACAGGTTGATTAGTCGACTTGAGTTAAAAGGTGAACACACAATGAGGGGAATCTTCGTGATGTTTCGGAATTTGCCCACCCATTGAAACTTATCAAGATTCGTCAAGAAGACGCATAACTCTACTAGTAATGTACAGAGGAATAACTAGCGTAATAAAGTAATAATAAAGCATTATAGTCATGTCCTCCGAATCAGGATCCTTATCCGTATCCTCCAAGAGATACCTGCAAATACTCATTGACGATCAACACAGGGATACAGAATTGTTTTCAGTAGCTTCGTTCAAGGTTAACATTTATGAATCTAATCATTCCATTGGCTATTGTTAAAAGTGCGTGAGCAACCATTCATCTGAATGCATGAAAATGCACAGCGTGAGAAGAGCGGAGAAAATTTGGGCACAAAGAGGAAAATGTATTTCCTTATTACCCAAAATTTAAAAGTGACATAGAGCAAGAGAATGGCGCACAGCTACATTCAGATAACCAGACTTGAGGCAAGAAATACATCAAAGAATTGGTGGGTACTGTTTCGCCTGTTGTCGCACCTTTTTTCTGTATTCATTCTTATCCTGCATCCACACAAAAACAAAACTTGCTTGGATTATAATTCCAGAACTCAAACCACGAACAGGTGATCTCACATGCCATCAAGTGTTGTAGCTACTACTCCTAAACAAGCATTGATTCTGATACTTTCCAAGATCAAGTGTTGATCAAAGTTATGGCAGGGGCGTCAACAGGTTTATAAGAATTTCACAAGTGAAATAAAAGCAACAAAAACCTGGACAAAGAGCTGGTATCCTTCCGTCTGAGCAGGGTCATTTGGGTTTGGTTCATCAAGCAAGTCCTGAATACCAACCAAGATTTGCTTCACAGTGATGGCTGGTCTCCATCCCTGCGGGGTTAAGAATCTTGTAAGCTTAATTTGTTCTTTTAGCTCTTAAGAAGAGAAGAGTTGGAGAGTGCTTACATAATCCTCATTGAGAATTGAGAGGCAAACTGTTCCAGAAGGATAGACATTAGGATGAAAGAAACCTTGAGGAAACTTGCACTTTGGAGGTTTGCTTGGGTAGTCATCCGAGAAATGGAGGGTCAGGGGATAAAATCCACCTTCCCAGTCAGTCTGCAAACAAGAAGCCAATCACTAAACTCACTATAACAATGACTTTAACAGCACAAATCATGCGCATACTTGAGAATGATAAAATCTATTCTTTTCCAAATACAAGACCTATGCATGATCGACTAATCTCAATGATTCAAAAAGCCAAATAGAACACGCCTGCAATATATAGGCGCTACACTCAATCACAATGTAAGCAAGAAATATCACAAGAATATGCAACACTGGATAAGCAAACATCAAACACCATGAATAAGGCAAATCTGTCAAAACACACAAAAGATAATCGACATCAAGACCAAAATCACAATGCTTTCACGGGCTAACTAATCAGAAAACACACAGTCCCATCGAAACTCCCTCAAATCCAAATTAAAATACGCAAACAAGAACAGTAGTGAGCAAGTTTCAATCTGATGGCCAAACAATTTAAACCATGGATGGTCAAGTCTGCTATTACTCAATGCAAGATTAGACAGAATAAACCCTAAACTCGAAACCAAAACAACCCAATTGACTAAAAAGAGAATCCGACCCCAGATTTGCCAGGGATGATACAGTGCCAAACCATCAGGTTATTTAATCCATCTGACGAAGTCTCCGGCTTGGCAACAAAAGCCTAATAAAACAGGAAGGCAGATTAGAGAAAGGAGGATGAAGAGGAAGAAGAAGAAGAAGAAGAAGAAGAAGAAGAAGAAGAAGAAGAGGGCAAAAGAACATACGTGGGGATGGTTCTTACGCCAAGCTTTGCGCTCCTCTGTGAGTCGACCACGTGCGATTCCACCGGACATGACTTCGCTCTGCTTTGCTTCGCTTCGATCGCCAAAATCCAAAGATCCCAATTAAAATGATTTTTACTCCTCGGCTTTTGGGTTTATAATATACTCAGCGCTATCGTTTTCTTTTTTTATCTTATATTTAATGTGGGGTCATTGGTTATTGGATCATTGATTTGAATTCCCTGATATATATATATATATATTCAAATCAATTAAAATGTACAAACGAATCAAGAATTAGGTTTTTCTTTTTCCACTATACACAAAACAATCAACAGTTTGTATACAAAGTTTTAATCACATAGACACAACATATATACTAAACAAATTGGGAGTCTTGTCAGCTGCTTAAAATCTCTAAAGCCAAATACAAAACAAAAGCAGCGTGAGGGAGATTATTCGTCATCATCAGTTTCACCAAAGAACACAAATAGTTTCAGCCATCCAACAGATTCCTCAAGCTACGGAAAGCCTCCGGAGTAAGGCTACAACACCGTTTCTTCTCCAACGGGACCACCGGCTCATCCCCTCGCTCCACCCTCACAAAACATACCACAACCGCGGTTAAGTTATCAAACGTGTTCAGCCTCAGTGCCTCCATCACAAGCTCTCTCGCACATCTTGTTGGATCGTCGTGCCGGCTCAAGCCACGCTTTACAATGCTTACCGCTTCTTGGCTCGTCAAAACATCCCAAATCCCGTCGCATCCCATTACAAGAAACTCGTCGTCCTCCGTTAGAGTTATCTGCTTGATTTCAGGTTCGGAAATCAGTGGAGATTTGGAACCATGTGGGCGTTTCATGTCCCAGTCGCCGAGAGCTCGGGTTACAGATAACTCTCCGTTTAGGTAACCGTCTTCGATGACACCACCAGATTCTTCCACTCTTCTTCTCTCGGGTAGATTGATCGGTCTATGGTCCTCAGACATCTCTATCGCTTTGCCGTTTCTGCAAAGAACCGCTCTGCAGTCTCCAGCATTTGCAACCATTAAGAGTCTGCAAGGGATAAGAATAAAAGTAGACCATGAGCAAAGAGCAAATACAGTTGTACCACCATGAAACTAGAATCCAAACCAAACAGAACAGAACCGAACCATATATACCAAACTTAAACAAAAAAACCAGTTTTAGTCCCGTTATGATTGAATTCTTAAAACCTGATAAACCGAAGCCAACCCCTAGCTACTAAGACGGTAATAGACAGAGTAGACCACTAGTACTGGACCTTACTGAATCTTCCTCAGATCACAGCGAGAAACTCTCTCGAGATTCGAAAGAGAGAAAATTGAAAAACTAAATGGCTAACACACGCACCTTCCGGAAATAAGAGCAGTAAGAGCCGTGGTACCAGAAGAAGAGCTGATGCTGCAATCCTCTGCCAACGCTAGATCAGCTTGGAGAAACGCATTTCTCAACGAACTCTTAACTTCTTCCACATAAACACTATTCACTTCCGATGTCTGTGGAAACTTATCGTCTTCAAAGAAAAGCCTAATTGCATTTTCCCGTACATACGTCGCTGCTTCTGCTCCTCCATGACCATCAAAAACCTAAAACAGGAAGTCAAGTCAGGTTCCATCTCTAAAAGAACATTAGATTTAAAGGAGAAATGATACATTACCGCATAGAAAGCACTTGGCTTTGGCAATTCATAAAGACACCCAACTTGGGAGGATAGATCATCTACGCAAATGTGTTCGTCTTCCATGAACCTCTTTGGCCCGATATCAGCGTAGCTTCCAGACCGGATGGTTGGAACATAAACTGAGACACTAGAATCGCAATCATCCTCCTGCTTTAGACCCTATTGAAAACATAAATCAAATTTCATTAAACAAAATCAAATCTTTAAACAATCGATTTACTCCCAATTAATTCTTCAATCAACGAAACATAGATCCTTCTAAAACTCATGCTTAGTTGAGAATAGCAACAAATGAAACACAAGTAGTGAAGGCATGAGATAATAACAAAGAGAATAACTACAGTACAAACAGGGCTTCTTTAGAAAAGTAGTTACACTTGTTCTCTTAAGTCGATTAATTTGGAGTAATAGATCTCTCAAAGTTTCAGACAACAAGCATCTAATATCTGCTACAACTAGCAAACAAAACATTGAACTAGGTCTCATCTAAAGCTTAAAAAATCTAAAGATCATGTCGGAAGTGTTCCAGATAGTTTTCGTTTCCTAGGAAGTCATCTTCTTTGATGAATATAAAGAGCCTTAATAGTTCATACCAATCAATTCGGTTAAATTTCTAATTATACACAATTATTGTCAGTGCCCAGCTTCTTCAATTTTGCCTTCACAAGGACAAGGTAAACCTCTAAAGAGCCCAGAAAGAAAAAAATCTAATCTTTAAGATGTCGGAAAGCATAACACTTACCACAGGAGAAGTCGATAAACCGCCGGAAACCGACGCCGGCGATCGACGGATACCCAATTTCGGAGAAGAAAGTGGAGATTTGACGGCGGAAGAGACTCCATCAATATCCAGAACCACCGGAAAACTCTGTTGAAATACAACCTCTGCTTCTGCTACCATCTCTCTCTCGCTCTCTCTTTCTTCACAATCGATTTCAATTTCACTTTCACAACAACAGTAAGTCGATTCTTTGAACTTTTGACTCGAAATCACCGCCTTTCTGTTTGATTTTTCTCCCAAATTCGTTCACTTGTTTTCAAAGTAAATTTGACAATTTCGAAGTTTGCGTTTTTTTTTTTTCCTCTCCAGACGAAAATTCTGTGACGCGTTGGCTCTTTCTGTGTAAATATATATGATTTAAGGAGTCGGTGACTTGGCTGACTGGGTAACCGGTGAATACAGCGGACACGTGGCGGTCGTCTGTGGCGAATCGGAGATCTGATGTGGATTATTATCGACGTTTAGTTTGTGGATTACACACGGCTAAGACTAAGCCCTTAATATGACACGTGTCATTACGGTGGAGTTTCAGCTTTGACGCGCGTGCTCTTGAAACGGCGTCGGCAATAACGGGGAGGTTTCTGTAATTAAGTTATATAATAAGGGGTAGTTTAGGAAATAAAGGACTCTGTCCACCAGAATCTCAAGATGTTAGCCCGTGTACACACCTGCGCTTCGTGTTTTGATCTTTAACCGTTAAAATCGCCATGGTGCGCTTGGGTCCCACGTTTTGCTCCATTGGTCGTGCCACATCATCGGTTGTTTTTATTTTTGTGACGAATAATTTTGTGGACAAACAAAAAAACTTACTTTTATCGATTTTCAAAGATCCAGTTATATTGCGGATAATTAGTTCAGTGTTTCTTAAATGATGGATCAACAAGTTAAGTGCTCGCTATTATCAAAAACCATAACCTAAGTACCTAACATATGGTTTTTTCTTCTATTGTAAAGAAATAAATAAAGACTTATCTAAATTGGTATAGCGAAGAGTCATATTTATTATACCTTGTGAAATGTTTCTTTTAGACTAACGTGTTGTTAAAATGTGAAACGTGTTTCGTGGAAAGTCTGATATAACCTATTAAAAAATCTAGCCAATAAGAATTAACATTTAATCAGCACTAATCCGTCGGCATATATGAGTCAGCAAAATGTTGCTGATAATTATATGAGTTAAAATATCGTCACCTTGATGATGAATGATGACGCACGATATTTGATGGGCCATAATTAGTGAAAAGCCCATTAAGTTTTAACTTGATCAAAGTGATTGAAACCCATTGGACTCTGTAGGTTGTCTTTCTCGTTGGATCATTAGGGAACGTTGTTTAATTGGCCTCTTAAGATTTTTTTTTTTTTTTTTTTTTTTCCTTTTTNTTTTTTTTTTTTTTTTTTTTGCCTCTTTAAGATTTAGGTTTTAGATTATAAAAAGAACTAAAGAAATCATGAAAAATAGTATATATAGAATGAAATGATTTATGCGGACTACAAATCTGTGAATCACAGTGACACCATCTCAATTCCCTTATGAGATTGAAAATAAGGAAATTTTTTTTTTTAAATAAGGAAATTTATGTTGTCTATAGAACATGCATATGCATCATATATATATAATGCATGTGTGTATATAACTAGACTGGTTTTAATCACTCTACTGGACACGTACGTGGAAAAGGGTCAACGAGAATGTCTAATCTAATTTGAATTTCTGACCATCAAAAGCCACTTAAAGAGTGTAGGATTTGCTTTTAGGGGAGATGAATCCATATTCAGGTAGAGATATGACTACGAACGGCTTGTGTTATTGGTCTACGTCAGAGAGAACAAACAAAAATTAAGACAAAGATCTCTCCAGTATTACGACATTGACGTAAGCCTAAGGCGACTTTTTTATTCATTATTGTAGTTTCACCGATCAGTCGAGTCCAATGGTAAATGGCAATAAAAGATGAGCAAGAATTTTCCATTAACTCAACCTTTTGTTGCCCACTAATCGGATTTCTTTCTTTCAGAAGATAAGTTATCAGGGATGAGTATTAATTTTCTATACCTCAAACATGGTCGTTTCAAAGGAGGTGCTTATACGTGAATTATCCATATGGTCGTGAAAACTAACAAAACTTATCTATATACTAAGATCTAACTTTTTGTTAAATAAATTTACATATAAGCTTGAAAAGCCCAACAATATTTAAAATATTGAACATGTCCCTACTTTCTAATATTTTTGAGTTTTATGGAACCTATATATTTCAACAAATAATCATGATAATTACACACCATTTAAACCTTGACCTTTTTATATATTTTTATTTTCTTAATTAAGAAGGTTGGTCTCTTAATTCGTGACTTTTCAATACAAATTTTACTAGAACAAAAATTGATTTGGAGGAAGATTTAAGGCCACTCCTTTTGTTTTGTTTCTTCTAATAATGAGATCTTCAAAATCAATATAATTAATAGTATTTTTACTTTAAAACAACGAACACGACACGAGTGTTCTACTTTTGTCTAATGTCCTGGTTCGATCTCTTTTATTAGAAGTTGACCCTTGTCTTGTTTTGTAGCTCACTACTAAGTGCGCACTTGCTCGAACCATATAAACAAAAAGAGAATTGCTTTTGCTTTTAGCTTCTAAATACTCTTGCCATTCTTTCGACCTTATCTTTTTTTCGTGTACGGATAGATTAGAAGGTGGCGTGGTCCTTCAACCACATCAAAAGAAACACGAGTAAATTTGGTGCGACATACCATTTATAAAAATGTTTTGGCCACAAAAGCTAATTTTGGCTTTGGATCTTTGCCTTGGTAATGCAGGATCGACTCTCGTTTTATAGAACGTAAGAATATTATGTGTTTGTTGATACATTTGCTCGTCTATTATTATTTGTTTTTCCTGTTTTTTGGAAGGCTCGTTTCTTTCTGAAGGTAAAATAGCTTACCGTTTACATTCTGGCTTATGACATATATGACCCTTTATTACTACGTATAATTTACCCACGTTGGAAAGGTTACGTAAGAGATTTTACAAATATTCGAGATCAAGAGCAGAAATGCAAACACACAAACATAGGTAAAAGAAAAACTCGAGAAAGCTTTAGAGCCAAGTTATATTAATCAAGTAATTTTAAACCCCTCGGGTTTTTATTAAGCCTCCATAATCGCTAATCTCACTTCGACGGCGATGATGATGACGGGTTTAAAGGGCTCGGCTTTGGACTATTTTGCCCTTTCCCGGCGAGCCTAGGACTCATCTCACCTCTCAATTCATTCACTCTAGGACTAAACACTTGAGAGAGATTCCGATTATTGACTGGCGTTGAAGTCGAACTAGTAACTTTAGGACTACATGTGTGTCTAAACTCTCCTCTGCTTCTTGTAATAAACTCATCAAGAATCTCAGAATCACATGGATACGAAGCTGTTGATCCCATCTCATCTTCCTGCAAAATCGAAAATTTGTCAACAAGAAGCTATAAAAAAAAAAACCAAAGAAAAACTGGATTTTTTATTTGAATTGGTTATGGAGTGGATTACCGCTATTGCGAGATTGAATGGTAAAGCGGGTGCCTCTTCATACTCTGCTGCGTCTAAGTCCTGAAGATGAGCACTTTTGAAGAATCTTGGGAGGATGTATTGCCTTACAGGTATTAGAAACATGATCATTAGAGGGAACATAACTCCCGCGATCGGGATCCATGTGAGACCAAAGCAGATCAGAAGATAAGTTGTTTGGAAAACAGTGAACATTGCAATCGTTTTGAATGGAACAGTTTCCACGAATGCCGCGTGGTTATCTTCAAGGACCCTGCAAATTTGGTACGTAATTGAGTAATGATTTCGTCAGAGAAAAAAAGAAGATAAAAAGATTGAGACTTTACTTGAATCGTCGGCTTGGGGCTGTGAAAAGAAGTAAGATTCTTTCCCAGAATTGGTTTCCGGGTAAGCTTTCGATGGCCATGAAGGCGAAGTAGCCCCAAAGGACTGATGTAGGGATCATTTTAAGGAGAGGCATAGCTGCAACACATCCTCCAACCATTACTGCTTGAAGCAAGTTGCTTACTCTCTGTTCTTTGACTTCAATTGGCAATAAATCATCGATCTCTTTCTCGATATCAAACAGAGTTTCATCAACTGGAGCATCGAGATTTCCGGTGAAAGTCGTCGCTTGGATTGTTGATTCTCTCAGCTCTCTCAGACCCTGCAGAAGAGATAATGCATCCTCAATTTAGCCTCAAACTTTATTAGTTGGATTGACAACTTGAAAAATTACACAGAAGATTGTTTACTTGAGGCTGTTGGTATACTAATGGAGTCTGCATTTGATTATAAGCCTCCTGCATGTTTCCATACAACTGTCCTAAACTCGCATTCTGCTTGATGCTTCTGCGCGCGGTCGCAACTAGCCTGTTCCGAAGAAGCTGTGGAAAGAGCAAATAACAAGATTAATTCCAAGGCCTGAAGGAAAAAAAATCTAAAACAAAATCTTTGTGGGTAAGGTACCTGATATTTTAGTGTTGCTAAGCTCTTGGTATGCATCGGTGATTGAGGGATGACTCCATTTGATGGAGGGATTCCAAGTAGACCACACATTAAGGTCTGAAAATGGCAGAGATATTAGTAGTCTGAGCTCAAGAAGAAAAAGAGGGAAATTACTAATTCCAGCAGATTATTACCAAAAACCCAAGAAGAAGCAGATCATAGTGGTACGAAGATGGTTTTCTCAAATTGAATTCTTTCTGTTGTGCAAGCTGTGATGCTACACTATGGTCGAAGTAGTAAAGAACTGCAATCATTGTCGCAGGAATGAATGCTCCAATTATGTAGACAATTGGAACTTCAAGCATCTCCTGAAATTTCATTATCGCTAGTCATTAGTCATATGTTCATGTGGGGGTGTGTGGGAGATTCAAGATAGAAGACACACCTTTACAACGGTCCAATTCTCATAAGCACCAGGGGACCACGGATTTGGGCTAAAAAGTCGCCGAGGAATTCCTTTCGGAACATCTCCCGTTGGGATGTAGGATATACCAGTCCACACCAGAACCATGAGTGGCACACCATAGTCAGCTATTAAGCTTCTAAGCCAGCCTGTTTCAAGAATAATGTGGAATTAAGTTTCTTCAAGTTCAAGGAAGATTGACTGAGATCTCCCCACTTGTAAGCAATGAATGCATAATTGACTATTAATGATTGGTCAAGATCCCTAGAATAAGGAGATTCCAGCTCATGAGATAAAAAAGACAGTTGACTAACTACTTCGATACCTGTTCCATATCTCCATGATCTGGCTTTTCTGCTTCTAAGTGCAGTTATAAGAAGACCAAAGGAAAGAACCAAAGCAAACATCCCATTTGCAAATCTCCAGGAAGGTAAAAACTCCACAAGTTTCAGGTTCTCTCTATCAGGAGCACGGAATTCATCAACTAGTCCCTGCATATATAATCAAAGCATTAGAGGCAAATGAAACCCAATTTCTTGGAATCCAAAAAAAAAAAAAAAATCCTCTTACTTTGATGGCTTGTTGCATGAAGAGCATAGCTATAAGAAGTCCAAACAATTCTCCAGCTACTCTGGTGAATCTGTTGATTATAGAACAAGCTCCACATATAGCCAGCACAAACAGGATCAAAGAAGTCCAAACACAAACCCTGCAAAGATTTAACAAGATTAACGCCTCATTTCTCGGTATTTAACAAGATTAACAATCAACTCAAGAGAAACTTTACCATCCAGACCAAGCCAAGAACAAATTGCGTCCCAATTCAGGTCTCCCTTTTGCAAAGTTAAACATGAATGTGTACATAATTACAGTTGGCTCTGCAACTCCGAGTATTAACAGAGGCTGGCCTCCGATAATCGAGTGAATGATTCCGCAAATGGCTGTAGATGCCAGTGTCTGAACAGCCGTAAGAACTCCATCTGCAAATTACATAATCCGATTCAAGTTGCTATCTTTGATAACATTCATAAAGATAGCTTTCTTTCAGAGGAGGTGATCTAGTACCGGTGCTTCGTTCCAATTGTTCGCCGAATGAAATAACAGGAATCGCAGACGCGAAGAATATGTATGTGGTGGGAGCAAGAATCCTACAAAATTGATGTATTATTATATAAGTATATGAATAATTCATAAAAACAGAGAAATTTTTTAAAAGAATAAATTGACCAATTTTAGTACCTAAATCCAGCTTTGAATCCTCCGGTCCAATCTTTTTTGTAGCACATTAATCTTCCTTTAAGATCATTCTTGATACCTCTAAACGGAACGAAAGTCTCTTCCATGGTGGCTGGCTTCTCTCTGTTTTTCACTCTGTTTCTAAGTTCCTCTGTTTTTGTTTTCTCTCAGACAAATCGTCAAACACTTGGAGAGCTTCTTCGGCTAAAGAACTCTCTGAGAACGCGAAGAAGATGAGCTTAAACCCGATTATGGGGAGGAAACGAAGAGGAAAACTACTTGAAATCGAAGAAACCCATATTACAGAACATTTCTCAATACAAGTTTAGGGAACAGAAGACAAATGGAGAAAAACAAGACCCAGAAGAAAGGAACCCAATATTAAGACGCTCGTCACAACAATGAATCTCGTCGAGGAAGAAGATTGGGAATGGTTCATGGAACAAATTTACATGACAAAGTGTTTTTTGGAGAAGTAATTGAGAAGCAATAATGGAGAAAAAAAAAAAGGGACTGTGGATTGTTTGGATGGCAAGAAAGTGGCAAAGTGGTTTCAGCTGTGCAAATTGCAATGTACGTCTTTGGTGGCAAAGGAAGAAGAAGCCGAAGCATCGTTATATAATAAGTGACGGAAATTAAACTAATTAAAAACATTATTAGAAGGGATTAACGAAGCGCGTGAAGTCTCGACCGTAAAAAAAAAATACTACTATTTTGTATATTTATGCGGCCCACTGGACCTTTGACCTATTTTTTTTTTTTTTTTTTTTAAAAANTTTTTTTTTTTTTGACAACACCATACCTTTGACCTTTTTATTGTTAATTATTATTGATCGCATAATCATACGATTTATATATAAAAAAAAAATTATGTTTTAATTTATTGTGGGATGATTGGTACTTGACCAAAAAGAAAAAAAACTAGGAATGATTGATTGGTAATGTAGTGAATAGTGATGATATATGTTCTTCTACCGTTTGTCACAAAAACACAGGCCTACACAAACATATACTAATTTTAATCTAAACGGTTTATGGTCTATACAATAAAACAAGCAATTGGTATAAGAAAAAAAAAACTATATTTAAGAAGTTTTATTACATTTAAACAAAAATAATGTCGACATGATTAAAATCACCAAAAAATTCACAAAAAGGGTCCAATCAATGTTGGCCCTGAATGTTAAAAACTCTTTAAATTGTAAAACCGGAAATGCATCACATATACCTCACATCTCTAGATTTGTTGTTGTTTTCTTTATCAGTTTAGAATAGCCAAATGGCAGTCAGATGCAAAATAGAGTTGAAAAAATTTCATTGAAAATCACATTCAGAAACTGTCGAAAATGTTATATATTCAGTAGAAATAAAATTCGTATTACCGGATCTGTACATGAGGAAACCACTTATTTATACATTACCTGCTTCTTAACAAAAACGCAAAAGGTTCCGTACGATGTTTTCTTTAAAGTCAAAAATAAGAAAATGGGTCACTTTTTGAAGGTGGTGCAGATAATGTATATCTAATCATACACTGACGTTGTCATAGTAAGAAATCAACCTAACACATACGGACATCTTTTTAATAACTAAGAAGCAGAATTTGACCTAAAATCATCCAATCACATTGGTTTTTTTCACTTATAAGATATGATTAAGATTGCCTTTCCAATATTGTTCGGCTGCGGGTTATACTTACACCTTAGATTATTTGGTTCCTTATAAAGATTGTTATCATAAAGAGCAATTAATTAACAACTCCTTTTTTCTCTCTCTCTCTCTTTTATATACACATTAACGTCATCTAATCAAGAAACTATATGGTAATATACTGCATGTATGAAGAGAGGTTGAAGGCCATGTGCTATGGACAACTCATTTCGTAGTACTCAACGCAATCTCACAACCACGAATACAATATTACAAATTCACAGCCGTATTTCCCAACTAACTTCTATAATAAATATCATGAGAACCAGCATATATAGCTACATTAATTACAATAATTTTCATATAGAAGCAAATTAAATATCATATATAGTTTATATATGCGTTAGCTTCTTTTTGGTTGTATGTGAAAAGATTAGTTTCGCAAAAACAAATTCGTCAGACCACTTGAGTTAATTCATTGTGTAGCCACTTGAAACTCTTCTTCACACGAAACTCACCTATTCAGATTCATTTAGAGTTCAACTTTTAAATTCATATCTACGCAATTACTGAAAAGCCTTAATTCGTGTCTATGAAGTTCATGCAAAACACGTATTAATTCACATATTGTTAAAGTCTCATAAATTGTTAAAGTCACAGATATCTGCGCTACACATGTGACTTATTTAGTAATCTTTAGTTCTCTGCCTTTTGTAATTATTGTTTTCTTATAATATAATGATTTTCTTTATAAGTTTTTGTTTTTGTTTTTGTATACAATTTAACCTAGATTGCAATGAATGTTCGAGATCGACTCCACAATATCATCCGAAACAGATTCAATATAGTTTTAATTAGGAGAGAAATATATCTTAAAATATTTATTGCGATTTTACTCAAACTAACATCATTAATTTATCAAAAATATTTTCATTAACTTAAAATTTTACGTATGAAATCTTAATTGGAACTTGTTTTGCGTCGTTACTGTAGTTTATTCAGTCATATATTTGGATTAAAAGTCGTACCCTAATTGAAAGCAGGATAAATACATATGTTTAGATAATTTACATTTTATGGACATATTGATTGGTTGAATTAATATAATGAAGGTTACTTTCTTTAGCTTGTCATCTTAAATGGTTTTTTTGGGGGTTAAATTTCGTCTCTATTCTTAATACGAGAAAAGGTCAACTACTATGTCCATACATAATTTCCCGGATAAAATTATTGAGATCGAGGAAGGGACATGACATAACATTGAGTTATATATATTTGACACGAACTTTATTTTAAATTATCATGTAACCGAATAACTAAAAATCGTCCGCCTACGAGTCTATGACACTGAGTTCGATTTTGTCTCTATACTTGACACGATAAGAGAATTAAAACTTAATTAATCAAGTTGAAACTTTCTTTTCGACATCATCAAGTTAAAACTTAATTAATTTGGGTGTGGGGCTTTACGAGTTGTTATGTGTTTGACAAAACCGGCGACTGTGATTAACAAGTACGCGAAAAAAAAGAAAAAAAAAAAAACATATGTGTCGGTGCTTTATATGTATTCTTTTAGTCACCCATCAAATATCTATACACTACACAGATAGAGTATTTTAAAAGGCGGCTATAACTGTAGACCGGTCTGGTACGGTTTTGTCGAACCAAGTGAAGGTTTAAAATAGTTTCCAGTTTTTCAACAGAAAATAATTAAGGGCATAGGATGGATAAGTAAATCAAATGAAATGCAATAATATACCTGGGAGAACAAAGATAAAAAAGCTTCGAAACAATAAGAGAAGAACTGATAACATTACGGACAAAACTATATAGTTAGTGCGGGTAGTTCATTTGGTTGAACAAATATTATAAAATAACATGTTGAGTTTTCGAGTTCCAATTGAAAAAGCTATTCGTGCATGTATCTATCTGTCACCAAGATATAAATTGAAATGCATAATATTCTAGATGGATTTAAACAGTGTTTTTTTTTTTTTGGTCACAAGGATTTAAACAGTTAGAAGTGTAAATTTTTTTACTGAAATATGGTTACTTTCCGAAATTCAATTTCCAGTTATGGTTTTCTGAAATTTTCGGCGTTTTGGTGGTACCAGAGAACTCGAATACTGACATTTTACTTGAATGTAGTAAAGATCAACGCTATGGAAAATTATGGTTTTTTGTCGGAACTAACTGCAGATTGGCTCGAACATTCATATACGCAGTTTTATAATTCGTTCTCTTTTTCTATTATATATTAAGATCTTTACATAAACATCTCCATGAAGAACAATACTACATATTACTTACCAAAAAAGAACAGCATTATTAAAGATTCAATCATGCATTTCACTCATTTTATGTCTTTTGTTTTCTTTCACAAAGCTATATTTTTATGCTCAATAATATATTATATATTTTGATGATGCTTAATTATTTCCATCTACCCAATATATTTTATATACAAGCTGTGCGGGAATCTTCGCTTTTGCTTTCCAATTCCATCAATACGAGGTTCTTGCATGCTGAACCATCAAACAGTACAACGATATTTCGAATGGTGATGGAACCATACGGTGTAACACGGTTTTAATAGTAACTAAAATGTGTATATATATATATATTTTTTTTTTTTTTATTAATAGAATCACACTGCATTTTTCTCATAGTTGTTCCGTCCGTCTCTATTTAAAGTCATAACTATATACATATGCTTCTAATGGAGACGGAAAAGACAATTACGAAAAAAGTACAATACGGTTTTAATAATAACAAAAATATATACATATGTACATTCCACCGTGCGGTTCCGTCTCTATTGGAAACCATAAATTTATAGTTTGTTTTTAATTTAAAATCGACGATGAAGTAGATTGACTCATAATTTATATTATATAATTTATGTTTCAATGAAATTGTGAATATGTCCATTATTTCATATTATATGATTTATGTTCTAATGAAATTGCGAATACATCCATTCAGTATTATGAATCTAATATCAAGTTAAATTTTATAAATTTCGGATTCAAAACTGATTAACGGTAAATAATTGATCTCGTATGTTTTGTATATTACTTAAAATCTCATACCACTTCCGATATATGTCTCTTAATGGTCGATGTTCCTGCTCAAATTTAATGGAAAATCTGGACCGAATTTACAAATCCAATCAATGATATATACGATTTTTTTTTTTGGGTCGCCCTATACGAGATTATTAATCAGACGTAGAACACCATACATACATCTACTGATATACATATACATCGATGACATCGCAAAAGTCGAATAACAATCCAATAGGTGAATGAAATATACGAGTAAAATTTATTCCGACAATAATGATGTCTAGGAGACGACTTTCTTTTCTATTATGAAGCGAGCAACAATAATTGAGGGAGGAGAAACATGCCAAGGCTCTTAACCTTGTGGTTGTGGGTTCGAGCCCCACGGTGGGCGTTGCCACTTTTTAATCATTTTGAAGAAACTTAAAAGACTTTTGTTCTCAAAAAAAAAAAGAAACATGCCAATAGAAATGCGAGACGTGAAAGACAAAATACAACAGTCTATACTTAAAACTTAAAACTGAGCCTTTATGTACATTCACATTCTGTACAAGATTTTAGCCAAACCTAATAAAAAGAAAATATTGCCCATATGTCCCCAAAGTGGTAGGTCATTTCATTTCCCTTTTTCTCTTTATCTTTTTTTTTTTTTTTTTTTTTTTTTTTTTTTTTTTTTTTTTTTTTTTTTTATTTTTTGAACATTGTCTTTTTCTCTTTATCACTCCAACAACAACACTCCGAAAGTTGTGATTTGAGTTTTAATGAACGGCTAAGTTTGATCCATATTTAAAACATATTGTTCTTCTTTAATTATTTGATTACATTGAAAAATTATAGAAAAAAACGTTATGAACCAAACTGGGTAAAAGTGATTTGATTTGTTATGGATCTACATCTACCAAAACCGATCTAGTGGAATTTTTGGGTAAGAGTACCGGTTTGAAAAAACCGCATCAACGACAAACCGGTTAGCAGCTTCGGTATAGTGAACCCCATCCCATACAATTGCTTTGGTTACATCGCGACAAATAGTTGAACCGGATTGACCACATGTCGCTTTTCGATCGTAGTTATTGGGCTTTCCTCCGTAACCACAACAAGCCATTAACGGATCCACAAATCCTGAAACCGCGAATCGAAATTAACCGAATCAAAACCTTAAAAAATGTATCAGCTATTAATGCGATCAATACGCACCGTATCGTTTGAAATCGGCGGAGAGTTTGTATTTGATGGAGTAAATATCAACGTAGACGAGTGTAGCGTCTTCGAATTGGGATCTCATTTCGTTGCAGAGACTAAAGAGTCCTTTGTTGAAGGCTTTTGCGACTTCGTTGTGAACCCGGAAACAGCCAATCGGGTCAAGATCCGACTCGTTATGCGGGTTAATGGCCAATTCCTTAGGGGCACAGCCCAATGGGCCTGTGTTGTGTACCCAGAACTTTCTTCCTCCGTTTAAATATACGGTCTTCAGTACAAATTACAAACCGGCCGTATTAGGAACGGTTTACGAGGCAACCAACAAAAAACTTTTAAACAATTGCCCATGTCCCCAAAGTTTTTTCCATGGATTTATCATCCCAATTTATCTTACGAGAATTAAATCTTGGGGCTAACAGTTCAGGCATAAGTAAAAATTTAACAGATTTGAGAAATAAATATTGTACCTGTATGGCTTTTTTTATCTCGAGAAGCATGGGAGGAATTTTTTCGACAACGGATGTGTACGTTAAATTTGCATCGTACAGAGCAAGTAGAAGATCATTTTGTCCAATGTCAATCATGTATAATGCGTTTTTAAATCCGATATCATCAATAAGATCTCTTCTCCCTGTTAACACAAAGCAAAATACATACATTTTATAAGTAGTTGATTGAAATGAGGTAAATATAAACTATATGGTAGAAATTACTCACCGGAAGAGATAAGTTCCTGGGAACGCTTTTTGAAACGGACAAATTGGCGGATTTGAATGGCGAGAGGAAAGGAAAACACGGGAAGAGCCGTAGCGCCTGACACTGCGAAATTGACTCCTCTTTTGAAATTTGGCGAGAGCGAGTCCAAATATGGACTCAAATATGTCATCTTTAAATGTTCACCTAAACCATATATTAAAAAGGAGAACCAATTTTGTAATGTTACATGTATTGTATATACATAAGTATATATATTAATAGAAATGGAGCTTACAAAAAAAGTCAATGATGAGTCGACCGTTGCCAAGACGGCCAGTGCCTCTATGGAAGAAGGTCATGCCATGAGGGAGTCCGATGGGAAGACCCACGCCAGCGAGAACGCCTCCGGTGTCGGAGTTCGAGTCACCGAAATTGATCAAAATAGTTTTTTTCTTTGATTTGGAACTACTTTCCGAGTTAGAACAAACCAAAAGAGATAGACATAAAATAAAGAAGAGGCATCGAAGAGTAGACACAGTAAGAGCCATTATCGTTTAAATTACTATCACAAAGACAAATACTATCAAGATTCAAGATCTAATGCTAGCTTTTATATATATAGTGATATCTTAAGGTTCGAAAGTCAAGATTTAATTGTAAGCCAGTGAGTATTTGTTAATATTATTTTCAAGTTGCATTATATATTGATGTTGAATCATCTCAAAGCAATGTTCGATCCGATCGGCCATAATTTCTGAGGATTGTCAGAACTTGTTTGAGATATTAAATTATCCATATGACTTGTGAATTTTGATTTGCACTTTTGTTTATCCGGGCCAACATTGTATTTTCAAAATTCAATATACACTTTTAAAATAGGCCCAGATTGTATAAATGTTTTATTCAGGCCCAAGCCTATTACTAGTATATTGCTGCTACAAAATGCGGTGAGCGTGGATCGAACACGCGACCTTCAGATCTTCAGTCTGACGCTCTCCCAACTGAGCTATCCCCGCTTTTTGTTAAATGATCCAGAATTATGTTTAATATATTAGAGTTTTAAAATAAAAGTCTCTTTGTGGCATAAGTAGAGAATTGTTGCGTCCCACGATTCGCCTCTTACGTTCGAAGACCATTTTGTTCTTTGGACGACCCTCGGCGACAGTGAAAGTCTAGGTCTTCTTCTTCGACGTAGTTTTTTTCCCCGGTAAGCATCTGTTCTTTGCTTAATCCGTTTCTCTCCCTCTCTCTTTCTTTGTTTACTCGATCGTCTGTTCGATTATCCATCGCGCGATTCGGGTCCGTCATTTCCAGATCTGTGTCTAATCTCCGAATTTCAATATGGATGTGACATGATTTCTTGTGATTCGTTTCCTTGGGGATGTTAGATCTGTCATCTGCTTGGTCGTTATACAAAGTGATCTAGGTTTGTTTTGTTTTTCAGATCGGGTGTTCACCTGAAATTGGAATTTAGATCTCTTATTGTTAATCATGGTGTTGATTTGATCGCGACTTGCATTTGAAATCATAGGAGCATTTGTAAGCGAAATCGTAGGATGCATTAAAACTGATGGAAACTGAAGTTCGGAGAAACTGAAGTTTTTATGTGAAACAATGAACAGGCTTGAAAAAATGGGGCTGTCCTTCGGAAAGTTGTTCAGCAGGCTCTTTGCAAAGAAAGAGATGCGTATCCTGATGGTGGGTCTTGATGCTGCTGGTAAGACAACGATCCTTTACAAGCTCAAACTTGGAGAGATCGTCACTACGATTCCAACCATTGGTGAGTTTTCTTACTTTCCTGCTCTTTTATCCTCTTCCACAGTTAGTATCCGAAATTGACACATTGTTATGTATTCATCTAAAAAGATTGGATAAAATTTCCTTCTCATGTTTGGATTGAAATTTTAACCCTGGAACTTGAGTAAATATTTGCAGAGGTTAGTCTTTTGGTTAACATGCGGTGTACTCCTACTTTGAGTCATTGTTTATGGCTATGATCAACAGAGTGAGTGCTTAATGCCTTAGTACTGTGGAATTAACAATTCTTGTTTTGGCTAGGTTTCAACGTGGAAACTGTGGAATACAAGAACATCAGCTTTACCGTGTGGGATGTCGGGGGTCAGGACAAGGTATTGTCATCAGATTCCTTTACCATCACTCTACAATTAATAAGCTAAATCAAAATCAACCGGCATTTCTAGTATCATCCTCGAGTCTCCCAGAACTGCCCCATTTTGCTGAATGACACTTCATTATTCCAATATAACAATGTTTTTTTGTTTGCTCATCCAGATTCGTCCATTGTGGAGGCACTACTTCCAGAACACACAGGGGCTAATCTTTGTGGTGGACAGCAATGACCGTGACCGTGTTGTGGAAGCTAGGGACGAGCTTCACAGGATGCTGAACGAAGTAAAACTCAAAACCAAAATCCCCCGCTCTATTATGTGAAGAGAGCATCAATTTTGGTTTGACATTGCCTTGTTATGTTTCCTTTATCTGTTGCAGGATGAGTTAAGAGATGCTGTGCTTCTCGTTTTTGCTAACAAGCAAGATCTTCCCAACGCGATGAACGCCGCTGAGATAACTGACAAACTTGGGCTTCACTCTCTCCGCCAACGACACTGGTGAGCCAAAAAACTAAACCGAATCCCTTAACCGGAACACTGAAAGCTGAGAAACTGATGTAAATCGTTGGTGGGTTTTAACAGGTACATACAGAGCACATGTGCTACCTCCGGAGAAGGGCTTTATGAGGGACTTGACTGGCTCTCCAACAACATCGCAAACAAGGTATACAAAGTTTACGACTTGTTTAATCGTTTTACTATAATCTTGATTGTTAAAGACACTTAACTAAATGTGTGATTAAATATGCAGGCTTAGACGAGCAATGTGTGGTTTGGTATAATCGAGGAGAGTCTTGTCTTCTTCGTCTCTCTTTCCTTCTTTCGTCTCAAACGCTATCATTTCATACTTTGTTCTTGGCTCTAATAATTCATAAGTTTTTTTTTTTCTTTTATCCTAAAATTCAGACGCTTATAAAATGGGCCCAGTTTCGGTGGATTTTCCAATCTCTTTAGGTTTCTACATTTATTAAATTTTATATATGGATCTACCTAATTTCATTACTAGGATTTGGACAGTAAGGATATTTGTAAGACTAATCTCAAAACGACACTAAAATGAAATTAATATTTAAAATTCGTCTTAATATTAAGTTTCTTTGAGTTAATAAAAAGAAAAGAATACAACTTATTTTCCAAACAGAGAGACGTATGTCAGAAGATATAAAAACAGGAAAACAAAATCAAAATTCTAACTAATCCACAAATCGTATTGGGCACGTTTTACGACATTGCCCAAATTTTATGGTTAGCAATGGACGGCACTAATGCAAACGCTACTGTTCCCGATCCAATCATAATTAATACGGGGAGAAAATAAAAATAAGTTTAATTTTATATAATAGGTTTCGACTATAGTAATCCCAAATATTTAGAAACAACAAAAAAAAACCAAAAGAATTTCTTACATTGTGAAAGCTAAAATCTTAGCGGCATTTTTCTCAAGGATTCACAAGTACACGCTAAATTGGAAAGTTGTCGTCTTTCTTCCAAGTTCTAGGGTTTCGGTGGAGAAGAGAGAAGGAAAGCATGTTGTTAACTACTGGGAGAAAGGAGAAACTCTCCGCTTCTAAAGGTTGTGAAATTGAGGTCTCTTGTAACGAGTATGACTCTGGTAGTGGAAATGTATGGTATCGCGCTCTTCTCGAAGAAAACCTTGCGAAATCGAAGCGGAAGAAGCTGTCTGTTCTCCATTTGAAGCCTCTGGTCAAGGAACACTATTCACCTCCTTTAGTCACTACCACTTTCCATCGTCTTATTCGCCCGGTTCCGCCGCAGGATCCGTTTCCTGACGTCGATTTTGAGGAAGGTGACATGGTTGACGCCGCTCATAAAGGTGCCTGGTGCTCTGGGTGGGTCATTAAAGTTTTGGGAACTCGGCGTTACTTGGTGTACCTCAGCTTCGAACCTGATGTCATCGAGGCTGCTCGAAAGGAGTTGCGTCCACATTTGGTTTGGAAAGATGATGAATGGTTTCGATGCGAAAGACAAGTAAGTTTCCAGCTTTTTCCCTCTTCTTCAAAGTTTTTTTTTTTTTTCGTTTGGTATTTAGATGGATAACGACATTTCACTCTAATTTGTTTTGCTTTTGTTTGTTGTTGAAGGAACTGGTTGAGTCAGATTTTAGCGTCGGAAGGACAGTAGAAGTCAGAACCGAGGTAGAAGAATTTGGGGATGTTTGGGCTCCGGCTATAGCCATTAAGGAGAATTGGGATGGGACATTACTGGTGAAGTACAAATCTTTGAGCGGTGAAGAAGACGAATGCGCCAAGATAAGCCTTCCTTATTCCAAAATCCGACCTTCACCACCGCCTTTTGGTTCAAGAGATTACCTTTTGATGGAAAATGTGGATGCGCTTCTCGAGACTGGATGGTATCCAGGTATAGTAACCAAAGTTCTTTCCGGGAACAGATACGCTGTGGTTTTGGGGCGAACCAAGAAGAGTAAGGACTTTAACCACTTGCAGTTAAGACCACCTATGGAGTGGAAAGATGGAGCTTGGCAAACAAAACAAGAGGTAGTTACTTCTCTGTTACACAGTGGTTCGTAATGAAACATCATTATGTGGTGCATTTGTTCAATGCATCGAAATCAGAATGTGTGTTCCAATTTCAGGTTTCGGGTAGCAAGGAGAATCCGCATGTGGTTGAAGAAACAACTGCTTCAACCCGCATAAGGGTAACTATTCGAACTGCCCTGAGAGACACTAGAGCTTCTGGTATAAGGAATAGATTGAGGGCGACACGCTCTTCTAGTAGCGCTATGCAGAATCCTCCTCCGGCGTCCTCCAATGAAGGAGATATTGCAGAAGTTGGTGAAGAATCTGTCATTGAGACTGAAACACCCCTCTCCGAACATGCAGCTGTGAGTTAGATTTTTTCTTCCCTTCTCTCTCTCTCTAGTTGCACGCTACTTCAATAGTCTAAGTAGAATCAGCGAATTACGGTTAATAACTTTTTCAGTACGTAAATTTAACTTGCTTGCAGCAACTTTGGTCCAATGACATAGATCGGGTAATTACGGTTAACTTTGTGTGTTTTCTACAGCAGTTATCTGGAGAGCTAGGAAGTACGATGAATGGGAACACTCCAGTCGCAAGCCGACGAGAGATAGCAGCAAGTAAGTGTTATATCGTTCACAAGCATGACTGTTAGAAGTTGTCTGTGAAAATGAATCTTCATATTACTGTTTCCAGCAAAAGAGTTCCACTCATCGGTAGTCCTGGGTGTAGCCGCAACTCCGTTGAAAAAAAGAGCAGTAAAAACACGAGGAAAAACATCTCCGAGGAAGAAACTTCAGACAATGAAGAATCAAAAGGGCACTTCAAATGATTCTGTTGGAGAGAAGGTGAAAGAGAGTTAGTCTCACTGTTAAGCATCACACTTTGTTGGTTGTTCATCCTATTTATTCTATGCAGGCACCTGAGGAGACGAAAAACAGAGAGAACCTTAATAAGAGAAAAAGAGGACAACCACGGAAGTTCATAAGCACAGAGCCTAAGCAAATGACTGGTATGTTGTCTTAACTTTAATGGATAAGTAAAGCGGCATTTGTTGTTTCTTTGCAATATTGAAACATTCTTGGCATAATAACTTGTAGGTGTGGCTGGTAATGGTTCAAAGGCTGCGACTGTTGAACTTGCCGATATGAATGATGATGTGCCTCTCGCTTCATGGGTTCACGGTGGTAATTCATCATTGGGTTCGGATGGATTAGGTGCTGACACGTCATTTGAACGATTGATGCTCTTTTAGCTTTCCGTTCTCATTATTTCGTGTTCTATCCTCAGGGAATTCCGCTTCTGGGACTCCTGATCCAATGCTTAACTCTGTCGTGGAAAAGCACGTTGATGTTGTGGAAACTCCTTCAGCGAAAGATTCGACAATGGTCCTGCCATTTGCAAAGAAGTCACCGTGTTGGAAAGTCCTTGAATCAATGGAGATCTTCAAAGCTGTGCCACAGCGTCCACATTTCAGTCCACTGCTACAGAGTGAAGAAGAGTCCCGGGAAGGAGACGCCATTGGTGCAATGGTGAAGTTCACTGGGCTGATAGAGAAAGTCAACAATATACAAGTCGACGATCCAATAAGCGAGATAAACAGGATCAACGAGCGTTTTCTCAGTCTAGAGAAACACGGGTTCAACGTTGCAGCGCCTCGAGCTCGGATCGGCAAGCTATTGTGCATTAAAGAAAGCCAGACATGGGCGCTGGAAGAGTTAAAAGTTGTTGAGAGAGAGATCACAGAGAAAGACAGTAAAAGAAGCAAGTGTGAAGAAGATTTTGAAGACATCTCAAGGAAGATTGTTGAATTGCAGAAGCAAGGAGAATTGCTGAAGGAAGAGAAAGTGACAATGGACAAGGAGATAGCTCGGATGCAGACTCACGCAGCGGTTCTCGACCAAAAGGTTCAGAATGTAGAGCACGAGTTTCGGGCAACTGTGTCTGCCCCATGGAATTAAGCAAGCCATATATATCTAATGTTTGTGTTTGAGTTTTGAGTTCTATGTAACACAACTTTGACCAGGTAAGTAAAAAGTCTCGGTGCCTTGTCACGAAAATATCCCACTCAGAAACTGTTATTGCTAATATATTATTATATTATCATGATCACATTTGCTAACCAGCGAAAAATGCGACCCATTGGGTTAATTCTAAGCCGAAGCCTAGACCCGTCAACATATATAAAGTAACATTGTTTACGATGGATTTCGAATTCATGACCAAATGATTTACTCCTTTCCCGCGTCGTATCGCCACTAGTTATCTGATTTAGATTAACCAATAAAAAAGTGTAACTGATACAAGACAACATATATCATGACTAGCTATAGCAGATTAATCGAATGTTTATACTTTCGAATATGGCAAGTGTCATTGTGAGAGGCCTCGGCTGACTTTATTAACCTCTGGCTCTAGGAGAGATCCTTGTGAGGAAAGCTAATTTAACATTTAAATTTTTTTTTTGGTCAAAGCTAATTTAACATATATATTATATTTTCTAATGCTAGCTTAGTACTGCAACTCTAATCGATATCACATATCAATTATCATATCCCATTTTCAATTTGCCTATTTTAAATTACTCATCTCATCTTAATTAAAAAATCTAAAGAAAATAACTTCAAAATTGGTTTTCAGAACAAAATTATAGACCCCTGAAAATGCATGATTTCAAATTTTTTAAGATCCGACAGATTTCACAGATATGTTTCATTAAAAACAAAATTGTAAGCACTATTTCTCACAAAATCAAGTAACTAATTAATTAGCACGAATATAGAGAGAATTAGAGACTTAGGTTGTTTGACTTGCAAGTACTCGGGCTTTATAGGCACCTTTCAATATGTCCATGGTAATTTTGCATTTCACTAGATCCAAGCAAATCTTACATGGTATACTTCATTTACAAACTACTTTCAATTAAATAAAAAACCAATTAGTCTCGTAAGATGCAAAGAAAAAAGAAGATAATTAATAATAATGAAAGAAAATACAGCAATAGGAATCTTCAGAGGAAAAAAACTTTTGGGTAAAGGCAACAACTAGAAAAACGATAATTTCTGGAATCTTTTGGTCAAAAAGGTAATTATAACAAAATAAAACAGGCTTTATGGATTGTCAAAGTAGAATCAGATGTCGACATGTGAGGGAATATGATTCTCATTCATTCACTTGCGGTTCTTGCTCTCTTCCTTCTCCCTCTCTCTCTTCTTATAAAGCTTCTCGAGGACACGTTTCGCCTCACAGTTGGGAAAGTTGGAAAGATCGTAATAATGAGGAGCAACATCTACTAGCCTGTAATTATCCAAACGGCAAGAGGAAGGTTTTTCAGAAACGAAATAATCTTGAAAGAGATAACTAACCAAAGAAAACAAGAACAGGAAATGTAAGAACTTACCATTCACCACGAATATCTGTCACAGTTCTGATGAAATTCCGGCTAGTCAAAACATATTCGTTGTAGATTACCCACTCCGGTTTGTGGTCCAAGCAATTCGATGGATGCAAATGAACGACCTGCCAAACACGAATTTTTACCATCAGGCATCAGATATATATAGAAGAGAGAATTCTTTTTCAATGGAAACAACAATGTAAAGCGTATTTGTTTAGACATACTTGGTTATCCTTGACGGTCAAGTAATGGCCAGTCCGTTCTAAGTGAGCCACTTGCATGAAATAACCGGCAAGCATGGCCTTTCTTATGTTGATGTAATAGTCGCGGCTGTTAAAATCAGTGCTGCACATCCTCAGATTAAATCTTGACATTATCCGGACTAGTTGCTGTCTAACATTGTCTGCAGATTTCATTGCTCTATTGTTGACGAAGTTTTCGTAGCACCAGTTTGGGTCTTCATCTGTATGAATTCATATTGACCAAGTTTATAATTGTCATTTTTCTTTGACTAACAAGAGAGGCATAGAAGGAGAAAAGAGAAATATAACTTACTGTTTTGCTTAAAAGCGTGGTAGACGTTTAGCAGTGTGAGGTGATCTCCATCAATGTGTCCAAACCTAGCTTTTGCTTCATCTGCTGCTTTTTGAGCCTCTCTAGGCCGGATAAAGCAATTCGGTACTAAAGAAAGAATTGGTTTTTATAACAGAAGAGGCCCATGGAAGAGGTCAGCAGATGCATAGAGGCGATGAGACTGATACCATTTGCTTCATGAGAGAGAATAACTGAGAAACTGCAACTATCTGCATCAGCACTTACTTATGATACCCCTAACCATGGGTATGCAGAACCCAGACTAGAGACTGCTGATGACAACCTAACTCAACTATCTAACTCTCTAGACAATTATGCACATGTACGTGTAAAGACGAGTTCTAATGCACATAGACTAGATGCAGAGAAACAAGCATGTCAATGGAAACTAGTACAAAGCTCAAGCCTACCACACCTACATACCTAACCCAAGATGACAAGAACAAATAAATAGAAGCAAAGGGCGTACCTGAGAGCATTGCTGAAACCGAGAGAATCTCGTTTGAGCAGTTGAATTCAGGACTGACTATGAGCATCTTTGCCATCTGTGGATCCAAGGGGAACTCACTCATTATCTCACCTGTCCTCGTCAAGTTGCCTTCATCATCCAAGGCTCCCAGATAATTCAAAACCTCTAAGGCTCGCATCAGTGTCTCGGGAGCAGGAGGATCCATAAAATCGAAATGCACCAAGTCATCTATACCCAGTTTTTTCAAGGTCAGAACTGTGTTGGCAAGGTTTGATCTCAATATTTCAGGATACGTCTGCGGCTGCAAGTCATTATTGAAACTCTTCTCTGTGTAAAGCCTGAAACATTTTCCAGGCCGCGTTCTACCAGCACGACCTGATCTCTGGTGAGCACTTGCCTTAGATATTGGGGAAACCAACAACGACTCAACACGGATTCTTGGGTTGTAGACTTTTTGCTTAGCAAAACCAGGGTCAATGACGTAAACAATCCCATCTATGGTTAAAGAAGTCTCTGCAATGTTGGTTGAGACAACAATCTTTCTCCCAGGAGGACCACCTTCTGTTACCGGCTCTGGAGCAGGGTCAAATATCTTCTGCTGCATCGCAGGTGGAAGAGTAGAATACAATGGCACAACTTTAACAGGCCCTACTTGATCCCCAAGATTACCGACTTCTTTGTTGATTTTGCGGCATGCATCTTCAATCTCCTCCTCCCCAGTTAAGAAAACAAGAATATCACCAGGTGGCTCACACATGTGTATCTGGACAACAGTCCTAATAGCAGCCTCAAGATAGTCCCTCTCAGGCTCCTGAGTGTAGAAGATCTCAACGGGATGAAGCCTACCAGGAACTTTCATAAGAGGTGCACCACTAAAATATTCCTGGAACTTTTCAGCTTCTAGAGTTGCACTCATCACAACTAACTTAAGGTCAGGTCTATTTCTCAAGACCTCTTTCAGAAGACCAAACAGCACATCTGTGGCTAGAGTTCTTTCGTGAGCCTCATCGAGAATAATCACTTTGTATCTCTCCAGAAGCGGATCCGCCATAGCTTCTCTCAGCAGCATACCATCAGTCAAATACCTGGTCATGGTCAGTAACACGTAATTAGATCCAAATCCACAAGTACAAACGCAAATTTAAAAGATGAGAAAGGTAAAGAGAGACAAGCTGCTTACTTGAGCACCGTTCTGGAGCTACTGCAATCCTCGAAACGGATGCTGTAACCAACTTCCTCCCCAATCGCTACATCCATCTCATCAGCAACACGACGGGACACAGACATGGCTGCAACTCTACGAGGCTGTGTGCATCCAACCAACCACTTCCTACGCTTATCTGAGGTTTCCGCATCCACAGCATCTATAACAAACTGAGGAATCTGAACAAGAAGCAAAAAAAACCATGATAAGCTTTTCATACTCTAAACGCTGAACATTGTCTCCGGCATAGCAAACAGTATTTCAAATTCCAAGTATCAGAAAAAGAAAAGATGGAAACTTTACCTGAGTAGTTTTACCACTACCGGTCTCACCGACCAGAATTAGAGTTTGATTGGCGTTCAAAGTTCTGAGGAACTCCTCTTTCTGAAGCCAGACTGGTAGAGTCCTTCGTTTCTCCAGTATTTCATAATACTTTTGCGAATACGGCTTTCCGTTCCATTTATTAATCACACTGTTGATTCCTCCGTCGGCGAGGCCATTGGTTTTAGCGCTCTTCGCCGGAGCCGACGGATCGTCCATAACATCGAATAAACTAACTTTCCTCTTTCTCTCGGTACCCATCACGAGAGTCGCTTCTGAACAAGCCGCAAGACGGCAAAAGAATAGACGAAATTATGAAGGCTAGGGTTCGTCCGCGTGATTTAGGAGGAGAGAGAGGCGGCTCAAGTTTTAATGGAATTTTTAATTTAACCCCACATCTTCACAACATACAATTTAGCCCCCCAATATTTAAGGAAAGCAGAGTAAGAGCCACAATGCTAGGGCCATAGGTATCTGTTTTCTTAAGTCCATATCTAAAGGCCCAATAAGAAAATAGCTCTCTCTGCTTCCCCGGTTTCAAACCAATTTCCGTTCCTCTTTCTCTCACCATGCTAGATTGTAATTAGTCACGTATGTACGTTACACCTAAGGGTGTTCAAAATGGTAAAATCGAACCGAAATAGAGTATATGGTTGAATATCGGTTATACCATATAAACTGTATGGTTATAGTTTTGTGAAAACCGATGAATACGGATATAGTTCGGTTATTAACCGATTAAACTATATATATAGTGTAACAATAGATAAGATAACCTTGATGGATGACGAAATGAGAGCGTCAAGTAACTTTGTTTTCATGTTTTTGTTTTTTTCGTTGAAATGATTATAGTTTTAAGCTTAGATTCTATTAGTTTTTACTTTATTGGATGTTAAGGATAAGTGCTTTATTACTTATGTAACTTTTCTCTTATTTAGGGATTTACAATTTTTGTTGATTTTAATTAGAATACTGGTTTTGTCTTCTTTGCTAATTCAGTTTTTGTGTTCGTTGATTGAAGGGACTTCGGTAAAATGATTTGAAAGCAAACCAAACATAGTTTTGGTTTTTAGTTCAAAAGCAAATAAATCGAAAACCGAACGTATTCATACCGAACCAAACCAAAGTAGTTATGGTTTTAAAATGGTAGCTATTTTCTATTAACCGAAAAACCAAAAAACCGAACTGAAACCGAACCGATATCTGGATTTAACACGCCTAGTTACACATGTGATCATATGATATGATATCATATTGTGTAATTACCTTTTTGTTTTTTTTTACATAATTAGACTTGGTAATATTCTTTTTTTTTTAGGAATCTATACAAGAAACATTTGCTTAGGCTCATGTTCCTATGGACTCAAAATAAACACAGCCCAAACACAGTAAATAATATTTTTATCAAAAAAATAAAAAAACCACAGTAATAATAATTTTTTTCTGTTTCCATTATTTCATCAAGCCATAGTTACATTTGCTGCATCATCATCCTATAAGATGATTATTACATTAGAAAACCACGCCTAAAATGAAAACAAAAAAATAAAAAGAAAGAGAGATCGAAGATGAGAGAATGATTATAGATCATCTTTCTCTAATATTTACATCAAAAACACACCAAACTAAAAATATAAAAAAAAAAGATAGCATGTTTCTTTTTATAAAAAAAAAATGACATATTTTTTATTTACATCAGAAAACACACTAAACTAAAAGCATAAAAATATAAAATTAGACTATGGCTTGGTCATTTTGTGAATCATAACATATATGGAACACCAAAAGCTACGATGGGATAAACGAAAAAGAGCGGGATGGATCCATAGGCATATCCGACGATCAAGCCAACGAAGATAATAACAAGTGCAAATATTGTTCCAAAAAAAAAAAAAACGTATTTCCTTTATTTTTTTTTCCAAATAAAAATATTTTGATAATAACAAGTACAAACGTATTTCATTTTAGGCGTGGTTTTTCCAAACAAGTGCAAATATTGTTCCAAAAAGATGATCTATAATTTTTTTCTGTTTCCATTAATTCATCAAGTCATAGTTACATTTGCTGTATCATCATCCTATAAGATGATTATTACATTAGAAAACCACGCCTAAAATGAAAACAAGAAAATAAAAAGAAAGAGAGATCGAAGATGAGAGAGTGATTATAGATCATCTTTCTCTAATATTTACATCAAAAACACACCAAACTAAAAAAAAAAAAAAAAGATAGCATGTTTCTTTTTATCAAAAAAAATGACATCTTTCTTATTTACATCAGAAAACACACTAAACTAAAAGCATAAAAATATAAAATTAGACTATGGCTTGATCATTTTGTGAATCATAACATATATGGAACACCAAAAGCTACGATGAGACAAACGAAAAAGAGCGGGATGGATCCATTGGCATATCCGACGATCAAGCCAACGAAGATAATAACAAGTGCAAATATTGTTCCAAAAAAAAAACGTATTTCCTTCTTCAAAAAACGATATTTTTTGCTTTTTCTTCTTTTTTTATCCTTCTTCTTTTTTCTTGTGAGAAACAAACTATTTGTTTTATAATGTATATATAGAAATTGGATATGTCACATATCTTAACTTTAGTTTAATTTTTTTTTCTTAAATCGAACATAAGGGGGGCCTCATAATATTTACTAATCATGCGCTATTACAGGAGCTTCAATGTTATCACAGATATGGGATTATGTTTCTTGGCAGGGGAATACATCTACTCTAGTTTGGTTTAAACATAGTTATATGATATATTTGTGAAAAAATAAAAAAATATCTAAATATGTCTATTTATTCCACATATATATGTGTTATTAATTCTTTTCTTGGTTACAAACAAAATTTTCATCCTGACAATGTGTAAGTTTATAGACAATGAACTCTCTTATCTTATTAAAAAAAAAACTGTTCACACTCGTATAAATATACGATTCCTACATATGTGTATGTAACATGTATCCAAAATGGTTAACGTATATACCCTACCTTTTTAGTGATAATTATTCCGAAATTACCTTCCATATAACTCTTCTTATGATTTTTATTAGAGTTTATACACATGATCGTTGATTTTGCAAAATGATTTATTACAATTTCACAGCTTTATAGCAACGTATGCATATTCTGAACTTAAAAACAAACCAAGATAAACTTAGCTTCAAGTAGTTTTATTTGTGATGATTTTTACTATTTTCTATTTTTCGTAAGAGTAGAAAATCCAGTTTACCAAGCTAATGAACTCAAAACCGCCGCAACATGTCGTCTTTTTCTACTTATGAGGCATTCTTGTGCCCAAATGTTGCTGGCCATTGTCACTTTTGTGGTCCTCCACAAGATGAGCTTTGACAGATCTTGTAGGTCTTGAATTCAACTATTTCTCCTCTCTTCTTAGTTTTAGTTGATTAGGACCTTCTTCTATTTAATCACTTGTTTACGAATGTTAAGAGAAGCAAAGCAACGAAATTTCTAGTTAACCTTTCCAAATATTGTGCTTTGTGGCCTAAAAGATTTAGGTTGTAACAACAAGATGGGCTCACCATTGCAATTCCAACTTAAACAAAAGACGGAAGAAGATAACGAAAGAAACAGAGGAAACAAATAAGCAAATAAAGGCGGTCTAGCTTCATAAACTTAAAATTCGAAACCATCCAACATAGCGTTCCCAGTGACAAAAGCGAGGTAAGCATTCGAGGCTGCGAGCTTAATCTGGTTATTGGAAAGCTAGAACTCTGAAAACCATGGCCAGACAGAAACCAAAAGAGATGCCCAATTGGAACAGATCTTAAAGAAAGTAATATGTTTAAAGGCTGAACTATGAGTACAATGAAATGACTTTATCACTAATAGTAAGCCAAAAAATCTTTAGAATGTAAAAAGACAAACCCAAAGGAAGAGCAGATAGCTAGCAGTTACATGTGCTCGTTGCATGGACAAGGAAAGTATTCTACATTGCCAGATATGAATGGCCTAACAGTAGGGACCATTGAACCTTGGTACCGGATTGTACAGCCTAATAAGAATTCAGTTTACCTACCAAAGATCAGGAGGTGAGATTTGACTTGTTTGTCGTAACCCAGATCCAGCAGACCCTGAAAATTTCAGAAACCTTTTTAGGCCACAGAGTAGAGAGACAAAGATACACTATTCAAGGATCCACATTTACACTTTGATCTGCTACTCAATGAAAACCATAAACTCCAAGAAGAGCAAATTACTAGCTTGTGTCTTCAGACAGGGAAGAAACAACTTACCAAACAAGATCTGACTACAATGGTCTAATAACGATTGTAGGCTTTCCCATAGTCTTCACGTCTCTGGCGTTGGAACCCAGTACCATAATTGTTGTCTTGATGCCTTGAGGAATAGTTTTTTACATGATTTGGATACCTTCCTTCAGAATCCATTGGCAGATTGTTTCCACCATAGGGAGGAGGATTGGCAGAGTAACCATCATCAAACTCAGTATAAGGAAACTGTCTATAGTTACTACCATAATTCAGACCAGAGATTTGCTGCCGTGTTTGCTGTTGACGTCTCTGAGCATCGACTTGAAGGAATTCTTCCCATTGTTTAGCGTTCATACCCCTTAGACCAGCCAGTTTCTTCATGTAAATCTCTCTCAGTTCCCGAATTGTCTAAAAACTCGCACAAATTGATGTCAGAAGCTGAAGTTCCTCAAAAGGAATTGCATTTCACAAGGAGACTATGGACTAAACTCTGATAATTCATACTTGTCACTCAACTAGTAACAAATCGAGGAGATATCCGCTGCCATCTAATACTCTATGAGCAACTAAAATGTAAAAAAGTATGAAAGTGTCGTAGTTGCAGGAATTGCCATTTCTGAGGTGACAGCACCTAAAACTCGGTTTTGAATCTAAAAGGAACACATCAGTCTCTTACCTCTCGGTGCTTGTTATTCTCCTCATCTTCTTCCTTATCACGTTTCTTTTCAAGCTCCATTGCATCCCTCGTATATTCCAGTTCTAGTTCTTCTAAAGTCTGTGGGAAAGCAGGGCGTTCAAACTGATGACTCACCTGAATGTTGCTGGAGCCGCCCATTCTCTCTTGATCCCATCTTTCAGACCTATAACCACTCACCTCAGACTTTTGCCTATCATACGGTTTATCCCATCCACTATAACGTGGCTGCCCTGGAGATTTCGAATGTGTAGAACGACTCCGAGCTCTGTCACTACCATAAGCTTCATAAAATGAATAATAATGTTAACTGCTTGATCACGAGACTAACCAAAGGTTACAGCTACAGTAAGAGACATGACCTCATCCTCAATCAGATAAGATGCAGAGTTTGAGCAAAAGTTCAGTAACTAATTTATTTAATTCAGTACTGTACAAAATGCTTGAACATAAGGACTTACCTTTGGCTGCAAAATAAAGATAAGAAAAGAACATTATCGGCCAAAACTGCCGGAAAAGACCAATCAACTTCCCCCAAAACAGACTAAAAGAGACAATAACCAGCTCTCTAAGGTATCCTATCCTGTCCCTACCTTGTGGAGATCCTCGGGAAGCATTTCGCTGGTTCTCCCGAACACGATTCTCCTCGCGAACACGATTATCCACAAACTTGTCTTGCCTTCCCGAGCGTTCTGAGAAACTTGATGAACCATGTGATGGCTGGTGCTGTCTTTGAGGTTCAGAGTTTCGAGCACGTGGTGGACCAACAGAAGTTCGTCTAGGTGACCTGGATCTGCTCCTGTGAGAGGCAGAAGAACTTTTAATCTCGCCATCCTCCTTAACCTTGTGAACAGCATCTACACCTTTCCTCAAGATTAATCTGTCCTTGCCACTAACAATTATGAACTTCTCATCCATTTTTATCTTGCAGCCGGTCTCCCTTTCAATCCTTTCCATAACTTTCTCAGTAAACAAAACTCTGACATTCTTGTCCCTAGCCGGTACCCTTTCAAGGAATTCTTGAGACTTTCTGTTGGCACCAAGTGTGGATGGACAGCCCTAAAATATGGAAGAAAGCGCAATGATGCGAAAATCAGAAAGACACACAGATGATGTATAAACTGCTCAAGAGCTAAAGGAAAATTTTGACAATTACCTGAGTAAAATGACCAGACTCCCCACATATTTTACAAATCATTTCTTCTTCTTTTCTCTTCTTCCAATTCCTCTCAGTAGCTTTCGATTTAGCCTCCCAGACCTTAGCCTCTCGGCTAGTGAAATCGGTTGGTACAGAATTGGGGTCAGGTACTTGCTCTTCTTCATCACATCCTTCTTCAGGCCGCTTGATAGGTTTGTCTTTTTCTTGGATATTGTTGGTCACAGTACATGGAGGACCTGTATACTCCTTGTAAATTTCACTAAAATCATCATCAAGTTCTGGGTCTGATCTAGTGCTTGCCATCTGAAAACAAGCACAAGGTTCACATTTTTTCCATTAGACACATAACATAATGATGGGAAGTTATTCATTACTCGATACGATTTAACACCCAAAAAGTGACATTTTCCCTGGAAATAAACAAAATTTGAGGGGAAATTCGAATGACCCTGTTACCAAACTCGCTGATTGTCACGATGTAATAGCTCAATGCGAATCATACAAACACAACGAAAGAGCGGCTAATTAAGCGAACAAGAAGAGTGTATATAGACATCTGGGGTTAGGGTTTATCCTACCTGCAAAGTGCGAATCAATGGCGACCGAATATCTCGAAAACGAGAACGAGAACGAGAACGAGACAATTAGCTAGGGTTCGGAAGAAATGAAATCGACACCTCCCAAAAATCCAATTTTTAATTTCTCGTTTTGAACCTTCGATTCCTGATAATAACATATACATCCTTAACAAAACGTTGTCGTTTGTTACTTATAGTATACTGTCAGAACAAACGTCGTCGTATAACTTTCACGTTTTAATCATAACGTTGTCGTTTTAGGTATGCAACATCAGGATAACTGGATAAGTATTTACAGACTTAGTATATAGGAGGCTAAAGAAAGATGTTCATACTCATAAATCTCAAACGAGTTTATATTGGAGAAGAAAAAAAGAAAAAGATCTTTCTATTTGTTAATGAGATCGATGTTATAAAAATTTTCACGATTTTATATGAAAAAATCTTTCTATGTGTGTATTTGGTTGTGTGGTTCATGAATTTCGACATTCAACCTCCTTAAGCATTTCGATTGTGTATTTGAAAGAAAACATACTCCTTTTCAATGTCGTTTTGATTAGAAAACAGAGCTTTAATAACTTGGTAGTTTTAAGTATATAATTGGCCAAATCGGTAGTTTTATGTTTTGTGTTAGTTATTTGGATGGTTAATTTATACTATCATGAAATATGTGTGACGAAATGCCCCTTTGAGTGAGAGAGAGATATTATAGACGCGGATGGGAGAGAGAAGAATGATTCAACTATTCAACACTTAATAAAAAAAGAAAATAAAATGGGAAAACGAATAATTACCTAACAAATATATAAACGATGATAAAACATACACAATAATTAATTATATTGTCTAACATAATCTTATAGTCACAACAGCTCTGGAAATTGGTTTCTTGGCTTGGGCATGGACTTATAAGTAGCATTTATATATTGCCTCTTCTATGGAAGGCCAACAGTTTTGGATCCGAAAAAGATTGCTTCCTACGCATAAGACAAGAATGAATATAGATAGTCACGAACATTGAAGAATCAAACCACTTTATATATAAGTGGATTAAATTTAATAACGAAGAAGGTAGATGATTGAGGATGGTTACCAACTGATACAACGCTTGGTCACACAAATCTCTTTGATGATCTTCTTGCAATTTCTTGGAAAGCAAGCTAACCACTTCCTCATCACTTGCTTTTGCACAAATCCGGCCAAGCTCTTTATCTTGATGTCCTATAGATCCCATGCATCTTCTAAGTTCTCCGCTGTAAAAAGCAAGACTCCAACGTCCCAAATTGATTGGTTTAGGCAGCGACCGCATCAACACCATTAACCTAACAGCTTCTGTCCGTTCTTGTCGGAGTTTTCCTGCGGAAATCTTAGTAACAGAGAATTTTAGTTTATCGATAAGTTTGGTTAGTGCGATAGCTATTTGAGTTTGGAGTTTCGCATCTCCTTCGATGACTAGTCTTCGACGACACTCTTCAAACCATTCACATGTTTGACCATCGTGATCATTAGGAAAAGGTAATTTTCCAATGCTTCGTTTGATAACCGAGAATCCATCTTCTATCTCTGAATTCGATAATGAATATTCTCCGATCATCCATACCGCAAAACCTATTTTCTCCTTAATGATCTCATGATGGATTTGACAAGTGAAAGATGCGATGATATTTTTCATCACGTTCACTCTTAGCTCTGGATCTGACTGAAATTCTTTCAAGGCTGATTCTGAATAGTTTTCCATGAAAATCTTGTTGAAGGTTTCATTGGTTTTTTCGGGATTGGGTCCGAGGCTTAAACAACCAGAAAATTCTATGTTATCTAATGGACGGAGACAAGGACGAACAGAGTATGACATTTTTTTTTTGAGCGAACAAAAAAAATACAAATTTTGCCACCTGCAAAGATTTTAACAATTTTTCTCTTTAAACTTCTTCAACCTCTCTCTGTATTTTATATGTTCAAATAGAAAAAATGGTTAAGAAGCAAATAAAGACAATGATAAAATAATTAAGAAAAATAAAGACAATAATAATAATAATTTCCAAAAAGGGAAAAAATTATGAAAAACACAATCCCTTTATCTGTTTCTTTTCTGTCAATACATTCTTTATCTTTTGTATGTTCAAAATAGGAAAAAAATCCAAAGGGCCCTAAGAAAATAGTTAAGAATAAAATTACAATAATAATACAATCTTTTTTTTTTGTAGACCAGAAAAAAATAGAATAAATGAAAATCTTTTTCTTACAGAAACATGAAATATAAGAAAACAGAATAAATATATCTATATATACTTTAAAAAAAAAAACAGTATATAAGAAAACAGAAAGAAATATATCTATAGATAACAATCTTTTTCTTAAAAAAACATGAAATATAAGAAAACAGAAAGAGAAATATATCTATATACTTAAAATAAACCATTATTAAAAAAAAATAGCTAGGAAATCTACAATATATTTTCTATCTATTTATCAACTTTTTTTCTTCTTGGTCACATTTTTACATTCCCTTTTAGCTTTTTTTTTTTATTATAAAACTAATTTAGATTTTCTCTTTTATTTTATCTACTTCTATTAATTAGTTAATTCATCTGGCTAAAAAAATAGTGAACTGATTTGTGTTATATACTATACTATAGTGAATTTCGATGAGCACATTGAAATATCATGCTAAACATGAGGGCCTACCATACCTAATTGGATTGTGGAGCGTTGCAACAACGCTGAAGAAAGTCTATGGTGCTATTTTGTCATCGGATTGGTTAAATAAACACAGTTAAGATCGTAGAGGCATACTAAACCGTCGCAACATCCCACGATTTTAATATCTTGACGAAGTTTGTTGACTGGATGAGGAAATGTGTAAGACTAAAAAGATCGAAAGATTTTGCCGTCGTCATGAATCATGATGATCATTTGCAAAAGTTATTAAGTTCTCATCTTCAGAGGTTGACAGTCGAAGAACGAGAAGTTTCAAATCTTGATATCGGACGAAGCGTTTCTGTTCAAAATATATGTCCAACTTAAAATGTGAACTTTTTTCTTTTAAATTACATTTTATTAATTGCGAAAGTAGATATATACTTATGTAGAGATTGATGAGTTACGTTCGTATTTTCTGTTTTTTTTTTTTTTTAA